>CM043877.1:19226606-19456606 GCA_023846275.1 Vanilla planifolia
TAATAGACTTATGTATTGAACTCAAAACCACAAAAAACGAAAAACTTTATTACACAAAATTCATTCTTCAATTGCCATAGATTCCATAACAAGAACCAAGAAGAAAAATTATAAAAGATGATATTATTTTGCTATGCCCTTTACCTCTACGTCGCCGACCTTCTCAAAACCCAGCCCCAAAACCCTATTTCCGACTTTGCAAGGGGTTTAGAATTCTGGCAATCGGTAGCATGCGATCTTTAAATGACATATGAAAGAATCCTGGCCGTTGGTTTGTGGCAAACAATCCAATATTTAACGCGTCGTTAACAGTTCAAATGTAATTGGACAACAGAATCTAAAATTTTTCTAAACTTTATTTTATTTAGATCAGACTCCAATAAAATAGACAAAAATTTCGAGTAATATTTGTTGACGTTAATCTATTTCAAATAAAAATTGAATCCCAAGATTTATACATAAAGCTTGGATCATATCCACATCAAATAAAAAAAATCTTGAATTCAATTTTGAGTCGGGTATGATCAAGTTGTGGTTGAATCGTTAATAGTCCTAGACAAAAAGGTTCAATTATCTCTTATAGATTATAAAAAGCAGTATTGTCCTAATTAAGGTAAGAACAAAATAAAATGAAGCAAAAAAAAAAAAAAAACAAAGAGCATGTAGATGGCTATAAGTAGTAAAGTAAAAATTAAGAATGTTAAGAGTTTTAATTCATGCAATAGTTAGAATCAAGTATGTATGAGTTGACTAAGCAAGGCTTCCTAATCAAAAGAATCATTAACATGGACTATAATTAGTTAAAGCATAACTTCCAAACTAGAAGCTAGATGAAGAAGGACATAGGCATAAGGCTTTTTTGGTGAATGTCATTTCTAAGATTGGAAGGAGCCTTTTTGAGAGAGTCAGTTAAGAAAGATAAGAGTGCTTGAGCAGCTAATCATTAGATAATGAAGGCATAAGTGAGCAAAAACCTTCATTGAGTTGAGAAAAGTGGACATTAAGAGGAATCAATACACATAGAGGATCTACAAGACGTTATTTGTAATAACACACCTATATTATCAATGTAAATGCCTATTGCATCCATCCCATCGAGTTGGATCAAAGTAGTAGTGTGACAATCAAGAACACAACAACTCTTCAGGTGGATAATGATGGTACCATTTCTAAACATTTTTCTTTCAATTTAATACAATCATAACTAATGTTACATCATCACATGAAGTAAATGATATTACAAAATTTTAAAACTAGATTTCTACATGTTCAAAAATACATTTTTATATCCAAAACTACGTAATAGTGAATCACCCTTAAGAACGAGATGAAAATTTAATCAACCTTGTTGCCACCTTAGTTTGTCTCTCTTAATGTGTTAATGACACACCTGATAATGTAAATTTATAGTAAGTAGGAAATTTAATTTATAAATCATTGTAATAAGAAACATTTATACATAAATAGGAGTGTTAAAGAATATTGAAATAAAGCAAAGTAAACATTATGTTTAGAGTTTTAAATTTTACAAAGATTTATATTAATTAATTAATAAATAAAGTTAACTATTTTAATTGCATCATTATAAATTAAGGCTAGTTAATTAATTAGTTATACCAAGATTTTAATTATTATTATTATTATTTATAAACTTAAGCTTAATAAATTTTGTAAATTCTTTAGCAAATTTTCAACTCTAAAAATTATCTACCATTTGTATATTATTACTTTATTTATTATTTTAATGATTTTTTTCTTTTAATAATTAATTTTGTTACTAATGTTTGGCTTCTCATTCTGTTGACTATCACACTTCATATTGATGTCATTAGAATTTTAACCTAAACATTTTCGTGGTCCCTATATCATTTTCCACTTTTATAATTTTTTAAATTATTTACTATTTATTTAAAATTTTTAATTGATTCTAGTTATATAATTAAATTATAATTATATTACCATAATCTTCAATCTTTTTTAACTTTAAGACAGCTCAAAATTTCTATATTTTTATATTTTTGTGTTTTAGGTAAATTTTACTTAAATGTTTTAAGATTGCCTCCCTCCTTTTAGGAGCTGTCGTTCATTTTTTATTCATTGTATGAGTTTTTGAAAATATATAAACATTTAAAAAAATAATAAAATTATCATTTAACATATTCATTTAATTTTAATAAAATTCATAAATTTTCTCTCTCACTTTGAAGCTTTGGTTCATTATTTGTGATGTTACATATAACAAGGTTAATTTTAAAGCACAATAAAATAAAAGAATCTGACCACACAAAATCAAACTTAATATAAACAAATATCCTATGCTTAAAAAATACTTAATTTGATATAAGTATTTTAATTGAATTAATTAAGAATAAAAAATTTAAAACTTAGCTGATTTAAGAACAAAGGAGAATTTGAAAATTAACAAATGAATGACGCAACAAATGGAAGCAATTATAAGTGCCGGGTGCTAATGGATTAATTGCTTGAAATTTTTTTTTCAAATTTTACCAATTTTTTTATCAAAAATTTATCAATCAATTATGTTAAAAAAATCCCTTATTTATAGGTATTTTTTAACAACTAAAAGTAATTATCAAAGTGACCAAATAACCATTACTACTTATTTTAATTGAAATGAGATAGGCATATGCTTTTAATTAAAAACTTAGGTATTATTATTTAAATAAAAGTTTGAACAACTCGTAAATAATGGCTAAAATGGGCATTATACAAACAGTTTATTAGACATCATTCGATTTGGATTTGTGAAAATGAGAGCCACATGATCAAAAATATTCTTAACCATTCAATCATAAAAGATCGTGTAATCAATTAGCTAGAAATCAATTGGCATTGTTTAGACATTGGATTTGATCTAGATTGTTATGTCAATCATGATACGATAACTAAATTTAGATCTTATGTGTTGATTAAACATGGATCATACGAATGCAACATCGCAACATCAAATGCTCACCTCACCTCTAGAATTTAGAAGTTAGCTTCATGAATGGAAGCATTATGTTTAGTCCCACATTATTTATATGAACTAAAGATATTTCTTTTTAAGCAATTGTTTGCATTGTTAAGTGAGCTAATTAATGGGGTTGATTGCCCTCTGGTTTGCTCAAGAGTTAATTACTTATGCTACTAGTAAACATTAATTAATAAAGGGATTCGAGAGTGATGCCTTGATTTGATACTATTCTCTACTAGTTCAAGAGTGATGTCCTGACCCAATTCTATAACAACTGGGTTCAAGAGTAATGTTTTAACCCCAGCATTAATGTTTATTCTTAGGGTAAGCCAAGTAGATTTAGGATTATTATTATTATTTTAATTATTATTATTTATTTCTTTATTTATTATTAATATAATGTTTTTTTTATAACAAATTATTAAAATAATATTTTTAAAGATATGATCAATGATAAAATGATTCTTAAAATAGTCAAGATATGATAGATTAAGGTTTTGAGAATATCATATTTTTCTAAGATGATTAATCTAAATGACATTTAATTTTTATGTCTTATAAGGATAATTTTAATCAATCATAATATTCTAATTAAAATAAAATAAAATATATAAAAATAAACTTGAAATAAATCTCTTGGTAACCTGTCACCCAAATCAAGATAATCTTTATAGGATCTAACATTTACTTCAATTCTCTTTTAAGGTCTCTCATAAACTTATCTATAATTTAAAAAATAACTCAACCAAATTTATTATAAATATTTAGGATTTATTATCATCAAATAAATACCATAGCTATAAATCAATAGTACAACACATATAATGACACCATTATAAAAAATTGAGAGTTAAGCCAAGTAATATTATCATACAAGTTCAAAGTTATAAATCATACAAGTGTGATAATAAGAGAAGAAAAATATTCTAAATCAGATGAGTAGCATCGAGTGAGCTTAGGATCATACACCATGATTAGCTATATCATATAAATACGATAAGTTAATAAAGTTTTGTGATTGTGGTGCATAGTGTATTATACATGTACAAATACTAGATGACATAATTATATTTAATGGAACTATTAGTCAATAAAAGTAGATCTAACTTATTATATAATATGATATAAGTATAATATTAGAATTATTTAGAGATATTGAATAAATTAAGTTTTGTATTCTAGTTACTTTTAATCTCAATAATTAGGAATTAAAGTACTTGAGATCTAAGGGTTAAAAATGACTTAGATAGAGCTAATTAAGGGAAAAAATTTAAGATTTAGTCAAACATTAGAATGCATGAACCTTTAAGATAAGGATATGGGTACAGATATCTTAGTTGGCTTAATTAATATACCTTGATTAAAGGATTAATTAAACAACTATATAAGGTTTTAGGATATGATTGAGCTAACATTTTAGTAAAATCCTATCAAGAATGCTTCTAAAGAGACCCACCTAAGAGAAGCCAAGTAAGATAAGTCAAAAGAAATAAAGAAAATGTAGAATTTCTTAACTAGTTTAAGAAAAGGAGAAACCACTTTTTGGTATAGACTTTTACTCGATTAAGAAGATAGGAGATCCTCGTATTTTGTATATAAATCTAAAAGCATGCTAAGTTAATAAAATGACATAATTTGTTAACATGCTTGTAAAAAAGAATTTAGCTAAATAGTAATCTTGTTTTCCTACCTTAAGACCAAGACTTTCAAGCTAAAATTATCCATAATATTAATGCTTTAGGAGGTTAAGATGCAAGCTTAAGTATGAATCTGAATTATGCCATAATTAATTACATGATTATTTTGGTTAATGTTAATCTTTTACAATACCCAAGATTCATGCTCTTTGAAGTGAATATTTTCATACAAAAATTATGTCTTAAGTGTGATAAAACTCATTATTCTATATTATGCTATTGAAATGAAATTTTAGTTATAGTCTTTGATTGATGCAAAACATGATACATGAGCTAAACCATGCCAAAGTGAATTTTATTGTAATCAAGAGCATGTAGAATAATAGGTCTTCTATGTGAATTATTCTATTTTTAAAAAAATCATGGATGATATGTATATATATATATATCATCCATGTTCCTCTACCTCTTAACTTATTTTATCAAAATCTACATCTTCTCTTTTTTATGTTAGATCTAGTTGTAGATTTAGTACACTTGACTCTAAGTTTAACACATTTAATGGATCCTCCGCATATTTCTTTGGTGATGACATATTTCCATAATATTACTTTATGTGCTATTTCACTAATCCTTTCAATAATTTGGAAGGGCCATATATACCTTTGCTTGAGCTTTTCTCCTCATCTAAATCTAGTAACTCCTTTCATGAGACTTACATGAATACTTTATCTCCTTAAAATTTTATCTTTCTATACTTTGTGTCATAATACTTCATATAAAATCTTATGCCTTTAATATATTTTCTTTGATTACTTCTACACTTTTTGTAGATTTTAAAATGATATTTGACCCACTTAATGCCTTTTTATATTCGTAGTATTAGCATATTGGTGATTGACCCTTCTTTTCATATAGTGCTTTGAATGGTGCCATATCAATACTTAATTGAAAACTATCATTGTAGGTACGTTCAATTAGTAGAAGATGTAAATCCTAACTTCTTTCAAAGTCTAGCACACATAATTTTAACATAGCTTCCAATGTCTTCTCATAAAAATGTATGTTGTGTTTCCTCTTAATCAGGGTTGTATAATCTATTCTTATAGTATATAAGCCCATTCTCTTGATTATGATAAAAATCTATCTCTTTCTTTTCTAGAAATTTGGATTTGATATTTTGTGTTGAGAACCAATGAGTACAATATCCACATTAGAGGAGGGTGAATTATGCAACTCGTAAACAAGTGATGCAATGGAAGACTTTTTAATAATTCTTTATGGATCTTGTAAAATATTTTTAAAAATATTATTAATTTTAAAAATCCCTTCGTGTGGGAATATTTATAAATAATTTAAGTAGTTTGATCCAGACTCAATTTTATATCCATCATTGGTCAAATGACAAGGCTTATACTAAAAACATCTTTTGCTAAAGTGTGTAAGAAAAACCCAACACTAGGCCAGAAGATGCCGCAAACATTAGCCCATAAAAGCTTACCTAAAATGCCAAAAGATCTTACAAAATAATGGACTATAAGACCCTATAACACTACTCAAGAAGAACCTACAATAGTGGGCTTGAAGATTGCAAATCACTAGGCCAAAAGAAACCTTACAATAAAGGGTAAAAGACTAATACATCAAATATAAAGTCCTAACAATAGAACAAAAAATTATAAAAAACATAAATTATAAAGTTCCATAACCTGATATAATTTAAGCAAAAGATATACTAATCATAATTAAAGTAATGTAGAAGAGCTATATAAATTAGCTTATTATTCTCAAAAGAAAGAATTTTATAAAGCTAACTTGGAATTATATGCAACTAAGCTCATGTGTAGAATGAGCATGAATGAAGGCTATGGAGGATGAGATTAATGGTTGAATTCTACATCATTGCTCTTCCTTTCTCCTTATAATGGTGATTTTCAAGTGAGTCCTTAACTTAAAGATATACAAATGATCATTAGCCTTTTTACTTATATTTAGACCCCTTTATATATGCATTATCATGCACTCCAATAACTCTAAACTAACCCAAATAGCTATAATAACATTTCTCAAAAATTTGTTAAACATTACTATTACTCACATTTTTTGTACTAACCATACTATTTAATTCATGGACTATAATATATGATATGTTATCCAACTAAGTCAAATTATCATTAACATATGATTATACTTATACAAGAAGTTCATTGTACATATAAGAAGCATATAGGTCTTCTCTATCTCCAAATTCAATTTACATCTCTTAGATTTTATAAGGATTGTACAGGGTGATGATAAAGAGCATATTTATTTGAAGTCCTTAACAATTATATCCTCTCTCTTATCATAAGATTTATAAGTATAATTAAAAAAAATCATATTCTACAAAGCTTTTAAGCTCCCACAATTACCTAAGTCAAACTTTCATCTCTTTTTAAAATGAGATCATGTATGTATGATACGATAAATCATATTTTTGATTAAGAAAATATTTCTCCTTAGACTAAGATCATATAATCTAAATGCTTGTGTTATGATATAAGTGAACTAATTATAGTTGTATGATATAGATATCATATTATATGAAGCACATCAGCTTTATGTCTTAGCTTACTTCACTCAGGTAAATAAGGATCATATATATATATGATCAAGAGATTGTATCATACAAATATTGAAGAAATCTACTCAGAAATAAATTTTTATGTTTGACTCTCTCCAAACCCACCCGTAAATGAATTGATTTTATAAGTGCAATAAAAATATCGTATTATACAATTTAGTACAATTTTATCGATTCATATTTAACTTATTCTCTTTCTTATTCTTATTTAGTTAAGATTTGATAAATGATCTAGCCTATCATCTTGACTATATTATAAGACAATTATCTGTAAAAAAACTAGATGAATTACATGCCTCATGAAATCTTAAATAAACTAAAATTTAATTTAAAAATATTTAACACATACTCAAAATCTCATATAACCTTAGTGCCTCAAGTAAATTGCTATGAGTTGTGTATTTTAATTTTAATAAAGATAACTCAAAAATGATATTTTTCTTTATTTCTTAAGCTTTATATTTATCTTACTACCAGTTATAGTTACCACCAAAATATTTCTAATAAGCTCCTTGACATAATGGCCAAGCACTCAAATTAATTTACTTATTCAATCTTAGGATACATGATCTAAAATGGTTAAGAAAAAGTATTATTAAAATGACACAATGGTTTTATTATCATGAAACTAATAGTGCAAAGTCTATAACTTCAACATTTTGGACTTCTTAGCCTTTGTTTTAAAATTCTTTGAAATCTTGTAACCACTTTACCTATATTACAACTATTCTAAAACTTCTCCTATAAGCAACTAATATTGCATTAAGTTGTAGCTTATTCTTCTCAAGTCATAATTATGCCTTTTTAATGTAAGATTATAACTATTTAAAATATTTTTCACTATGATGGCCTTTCTTAGATGATATATGATTTTTGTATCATAATTTTTTTATTAATTTCATCCAATATTATTGTCTTAGGCTAAGTTCTTTCTATGTAAAGATATATTTTAAGCTCTGATAATCTTAATAAATTTAAGCTTTCACACCAAATAAGTAATGTCTTGAGTGTTTTAAAGTAAATATAATAACTATCATTTCTAAAACATATAATATATAATTCTTTTCAAAAGATCTAAGCTATCTAGAGGCATAAGCTATGACCTGCACATTTTGTATTAATACTCCCTTAATCCTTGTAATAATGCTTCCATATATACTTGAAATTCCTCATCTATTATTAGTAAGGCTAGCACTAGTATAATTTTTAGTTTCCACATTAATGTTTGAAATTTTTCTTTACACTTTCAATCCTAATTGAATGGAACTACCTCTTGTTTGATCCTTTAAATGGTATAACAATTTGATAGAACCTTTTAACAAACTTTTGGTGGTATTTGAATAATCCCTTGAAACTTTGGATTCTAGTGACATTAATAAGTCTTTGGCCAACCTTTTATGGACACCACCTTATAAGTATCCAACACCACCCTTCAACAAAGATGACATGTCTTAAGAATAAGACACATTTAGCTAAAAGTTAAATTTTGAAAACTTAACATTTTATCATTATGCTCATATTCACTCCTTGAATAGATTGGTATATCATCAATTCATATAGCTACAAAATTATCTAGTTATTGTCTAAATACTCTATTCATTAGGTCCATAAATGTAGTTGATGCATTTGTCAACCCAAATAAAAGTACTATTGATATATCTTCTTCTTAAATTTTAAGTTAGTGATAACTTGATCTTAATTCAATCTATAAAATACTTCAACCACATGAAGTTAACTGAACAATTCATTTATTTATGGTAACGAATACTTTTTTTTTATAGTAATTTTATTTAACTCTTGGTAGCATATGCACATGCTTACACTCCAATCCTTCTTTTTTGTCAAAGATTACTAGTGCTCTCTTGGGTGAAGCACTTGATATGATAAAATATTATCTAGTAGTTTTTGTAATTGATTCTTCATCTCTTATATTCTATGGGTGCCATCTAGTATAATGCCTTGGATATTGGTGCTCATTTAGGCACCAAATCAATAATGAATTTAATCTACCAATCTAATAGTAAACCTAGTAAGTCATTGAGAAAAACTTATAGATATTTACACATTACTGACATATCATGTAGTCTCAACTCTTCTTGCGTTGCACATTACATAGAAATCAAGTAGTACTCACAACCCTTTTATAGGAATTTCTCATCTTTTATTATTGATATGAGTGACACTTTCCTTCCATTATCTAAGTAAACTAATTTTGATTTATCTACCAAATGAACAATTATATTTTTCTCCCAATAATTAATAATAACTCTATGAACTACTAACCAATTCATTCCCAAATTTATGCTAAACTCTATGATATTAATTAATATTAGTTTAGAATTGAATGGTATTCATCAGATCCTAAAGAACATATTAATCTATTGTTATTGATTTTTTAGTTGATAAAGTAACCAACAATGGATTATCTAGTTTCCTCTGATTAGTTATCTTGTCTTAAATTAATATTTTAGATAGAATAAATGAGATGCTCCATAATCAAATAAAAGAACCACAAATTTATTAAGAAATTTTAAATTACCTATGATAACATTGGGGTTGTTAAAGTTTCATATCTATTAATTTCATAAATATGAGGATGAGTTGTCTATGGTTGCATCTAAGCTTTGCTCTTTTCCTTATTATTATTGTTTCTATTTGTCTTTGAACGTCTCTCTTGTAGCAAGTTTCTTCCATATAATTTTGTTTACTCTTGAGGACATTCTTTAGTGTAATGCGTTAAAATGCTATAGTTAAAGCACTTAATTCCCTTCTTTCTACATTTGTTTCTATGAAATTCCAACAAGTTTGGTAGTACAAAATTTTCCCTCAGTCATTCCTTGATGTCTAACTTTCTATCTTGTTAGCTTGTTGTCTCCTTGTAAAGCAAAATTTCATATACTCTTCTTTACTACCTTTCTTGCTCTTATCATTACAAGATCATGTTAAGTTGTTCTTCAACTTTCACCAACTTCTTATAAGATTTGAACTCCATCGGTTTTAGCATATTCCTTATGGCATTTCTAAATTCTTTCCTATAAAGATAGCATCTTTGTTTTTCATGGCTACCATCTCTGGATCATACCTTATAAACTTAAAAGATGTCTCTTCATACTTATTTATTGTAGGATTCCTTTGATATAATCATGAAAGATCATCCCCCATTTTCTCTTTGATAGATTGAGGAATATAACAATCCAAAAATGCCTGATGGAACTCCCACCAAGATATCTCAAAGCTTGCTCTATCACCAAATAATATCCTTCTTTGATCACTCGACCAATGACTTGCCACATTGTCTAGTACCAAACCTATTAATGGAACTCTCTAATGTCACAAGCCATTTTATCAAATAGCATTCCTACTTCTTTAACCAGTGTCAACTTGAAATGGATTCACATTATCTTTAAGGTGTGGTGGTTGTAATTTGAAAAATTATTTTTATAAAAAATATGTAGTGCCTAATAACCACAAAAGGGGGATAAATTGTGAAAATACAAACTTAATTTAATTTAAAGCATAAGATTAAGAATCAATAGAATTTCATAGCTTTCACAATTCAAATTGACTACACAAGCAAACTATGAATTGTAATCTTTTTAAAATAAAATAAGTTACTTCAATAGCTTTTAAAACAATAATAATAAGCTTCTATAATCATAAATAAATCGCTTCAAAGCCTTAGAACAATTTAATCACTTTGTATTAATATGTTTACAAACATGATTACAAATTGCTTAAGAAAATAGTTGATTAGGTTTTTGAAACCTATGTATGATAAGCAATAATAATTACTAGTACCTGTTTAATGTAATAGCTCTTATAACAAGTTTTAGAAAAGTTGTTTAGGTTAAAAATCTTTTGTGTAAGAATGTAAAAATATTAAAGAACATAATTCAATGTTTAGGTGATTTAATGAAACTGTTGCCTATATGCACTCTTAACTAAATGGCTACTAGGTTTCTATTAAAATTCACTTTTGCTTTGCCATAACCATGTGAGGGTAAACCTAATACAATCACTCTCTTTTTATCATAACCAAGTAAGAATCAACATTGTACAAATCTACTCCCTTTTTGTTATACCCAAGTAGTGGTCAACTTAATATAAATTCATTCCATTTTTTTCATAGCTTGGTAGTGGTCGACCTCACTCCAAGAGTGTACAACAACTTAAAAAAAGGTTATAATACTTAACAAATCAAAATATAATAAAATCCTATACCATTCACTTGAGAGAATGTAAGGAACGATATCTAAAATGAAGTTAAAAGAATTTATTAAGGAATATGTGAATCCCTTATGTAATAGTTGAAAGAATGATATTATTAAAGCTTGGATGAGGTAACAACAACATAAAAAAGATTCACTATGAAGAGAATAACCCACAACCCATATTCTTTAAATGTTTTACAACAAGATTCATGTTACACCCCATTTTTTCCTAGGCTGATTTTTGGCATACATTTTTTTTTTTTTTTTTACATATAGACAGCTCAGATCGTCCCATACCAACCTGAGTAGCCTACGAAAAACATAGGATATAACACATCATTACACACCTACTTTCCTTAACAATGTGGATCCCATCTCCCGGGTACACCGTCAAATCAGGTTCATGACTCCTGAATTAACAGATGGACTCGCGCAATGTTACTCCTGCTAGACCCAATACTCCTAACCCATACCGATAGGAGAACCGGTCTAATAGAAGTCTGAACCCCCACGGTTAAGTTCCATAGTCATGTAATGACCTCACCATCAAAAATAAAATACATAACATCCTCAGATAAAATATGGCACTCCACACACTATACCACCAAGACAATAAAGTAAAACAGTGAATGGAAACTACATCACATCACAAGAATAAGATCCAAGTCCAACAAATACAATATCATCCAACTAGATACATAAGTCAGAATCACCATCACATAATACAAGACATAAAAATAACAGTCTCACTGAATACATCCAACAGCAACAATCAACTAACCAGAATGTCTCGGATAATCACAGATCAGATCTCCTCCACTAGCCTACTGATCACGATCCCACCTAAAGCTGGGTGGCGTCAAGTCTGCCGAGCCACTGGAAAAATATAGATAAAAAGGAATGAGCTACGCCCAGTAGGAAAGACAGCTAGTAAAAACTCACATGCAAGAGAAGGATAATAGCAAAAGTATAGGAATACAGCATAACAATGTAGGGTGGAAAGGCACTCTCAGTCCCAGACTCCGACCAACCACAGTCACCCCTAGTCACACCAGAGTAGCTCTCCTCTGGGCTTCCAGGTAGCATGCCAGTGGGAACGCCCATCTCGAAACACGCATGGCGCCTAAGCACCCGATACCGCAGCGTCTCTCGTCAATCAATCTCCTGGAGACTATAGACAGATCCAGTCACAAAATCTCTAGCCAACGTGAGACACCCCTGCCACCCTAAGGCGCGCAGGCCTACACACTTGGCTAGCCACTGCGAGACACCCCTGCCACCCTCAGGCGCGCAGGCCTACACACATGGACCAGGAGAGATCGACTCAGCCACCGTCCCAAGGAGTCCTCTACCAACAACTTCCATAGAAGCTCACGCCCCTACAGTCATTGCCAATCTCTAACTCCAAGATCCGGCAACATGTGTCCAGGTACAACAAGGCGCATACCAGTCCATATGTATACTGTGGAAGCTAAGTCTGAACCGCACAGTTACCTACCACAACTACCCTAAAACATCATATAGGGTCTATAGTAGTCCGGTCCAGCATGCCAATCCATAAAATATGCCAACACTGAGTAAACTGACTCAATCCATGTCAATGCCATCCAAGTAACATAAACTGTATCGAAATTCTGACTATTCTGGTAACACTTACCCAAGTGTCACACTTCCTTCCAACCGATCCAGCTGTACTGAATTTATGGATAATTTCCAACAGTAACTTTCAACTTGTCTATGTGATTTCCCTAAATCACCTTTTTCTCGTTTCAGGAAATTTTAAATTTCAACTTCAATTTCTGCCCTTTATCCATTTTCCGAAATTCGGAATAAATTTCCGAATTTAAAATTTAAATTCCACATATATCTTTTTTTCCGAAAATTTGAAATAAATTTCCGAAAATTTAAATTCCACATATTTTCCGAAAATTCGGATTAAAAAAAATTCCACATATTTTCCGAAAATTCGGATTAATTTCCGAATTAAGTTTTTTTCCTCCGCCGTTCGTCCGCGCCCGCGTTCCGCTGAACCGGGTTTCGCTGCCGGTTAGGAAAAAACCGCGCTGAACCGCGAACCCACCGGCCGAACCTTTAAATCAAATTTTCCAGCCGACGTTTAGTATTTAAATATTATTAATTATTAATTAATTACAATTATTTAATTAACTAAGCTGAAATTAATCTAATCCATCTCCTTCCTCCGCCCGGCGCCTGCGAAACCCTAGCCGACGATTCCTCCGGGAAATTCCGTTTTCCCCGTCGATTTCCGGCGACCGAGATCAAGGCGAAGCAAAATCCGATGTTCATACTATCCTAATTTGTCAATAATGCCACTAATTTCTAAGATTCAATCAAATTTCCCGCCGAAGTTTTCATCCGATCCTCATTTAACAATTTATGAAATTAAACGAACAATCTATGAAATTAAACAATTTTCAGCATTTGATACAATCTTAACATGATTAAAGTCCATAATAGAATCATCAATTGCTCGGTAAAATTTCCAATTTGACGGGTATAATTTTTTCCGAAAACCCTAAAATGCTAAAATCAATAATTTGCATTAATAATTTTCAAAAACCACAATTCGCATGCTCCGGTAGCTAATTGCAAAATAATCCATATTTTTAAATTGCTAATTAACTAATTTAAGCCGAAATTTCCTACCTTTCTTCTCCGGCGACGGTGGCGACGGTGAAGCTCGCACGCGACCAACCGCTGCTCCTCGCCGAACGAAACCGGTACCAATCGATTCTCCTCGATCACGCGAACCTCCAGGTACAAAAAGCCCCTTGAAAGGCTGCCGGAAAATATCGCCGTCCGCCGCGAACACCTCGTCTCCGGCCGCCGTTCGAAACCCTAAGGGCCGAAACGGTTCGGGTTAAATACCCCGCTTAAACCGGTAATAACCCGTTAAGAACCCATTAAGCGCCGGTTGACCTTCTAAAACGCCGCTTAACACCCGATCAGCCGGTTAATCTCCACCGCTGATCTCGTCCGTCCGATCCGCTTATCCGCGGCTTATCCGAACGCACGCGCAAACGCACCTCGGCGAACCGCCCCCGCCTTCGCTGAACCGCTCCGGTCCGGTTCACGCGCGGTAAAAACCAAATTCCGGTTTAAAAATCTAATTAACCGATTTAAATAGATTTTTCAAATTTCCAAAAATCCAATTAAACAGGGAAAATTACTTAAAAATTTCCTCGGTGCTCCGAAAAATCCCCAAAAATTTTCAGAAATTCTAATAGCCTCCAATTGAGCTCCTGGCTCATCCTATTATCGATTTGAAATCATCCAAGCCATAATTTAATTATTGAAGATTAAACCTATAATATTTTATCGGGTATAACAATTCATTTGGTTTATTCTTGCTCAAAATAACTCCTATTTATATGAATCTTAGAGATATACACAAAGTAATAAATTTCAATAGCTAAAAATTCATTCTTAAAATGATTGAACTGGTTGTTATGCTCTTGAGAATTTGATCAACATAAACTGAAACATTCTGGAGCTACAAAGATAGTTATGAAATCATTAGCACCACATCAAAAGTAGCTGTTACTATTATGGTTAAATGATCATACAAAATAATAGCCATTGCACTTGAATTATTTACATGATGTTCCTATTTGATCAGTTTATTTTTATATCTCTCAATGTATAGTACTTATATGATGTGTATACATCATATTCTACAGCTAAAACAAATCTAAAAAACTCCAAATTCTAAACTCTTAAGAAAAAATTATATGATTAATGATTATATAATACAACATGATCATATTAGTATGATTAGAATATGATATTAATTTGATACTTATCCACCCAATATATAGCTAAGTCCTTATATTAAATTCTCAGATAATTATGTGTTATACTTAAACAATAATGGTATTGTTTTAGTACTATAAAAATCTATCCAAAATTTTCCTAAATTCTAAATTAGATCCCACTTATTAGCTTGATCATTCTTGTATGAAGTATGTAACTTAAACATACAATAATGCACACTTCACCTAAACTGACCTTGTAATGGTACAATTATGCGATTATCCATGTATGTCATATTTCAACTCACTCATAGTCTAAGTCCTTAACTCTTAATGCACAACTTATTGATCTTACAAATATAAAGGTATCATCATACTTATATGACACTAAAAACTCTAATGCACATAAATATCACTCAATCTGATCCTTGTCTGATCCACCAAAAACTACATCTTACTATATAAAATACGGTATCATATTGTGCAAAGCTTCAATATTGACACGTCAAAATACACTTCTTAGGTATCCTTTTAGCATACTGGTATGATAGTAATATCATGCTAGTTTGAACAATTAAACCTCAAGAAAATCAACTAGGATTGCTCCCAGCCTATGCATTATCCAATTCCATGCAATGCAAATCATATTCTACAGTAATGAAGTCATATAAATACAAAAATTAAAAACAATTTATTATTTAAATAATTTCACAAACTATGAAAGTTGATCAATTTAGCACAAGTAAACTTATGTAGTTAATATTCATTCTTACATATTATATGTATTTTAACATGTATGAAATGCATGAATTATGATCTTTAAGATTCAATTTTGCATGAGCAATTAATGCAATCCTATATTCCATATCAACATCAAGTGATAGGTTTAATAATTCTAACATAAATAAAATATAAATGATGAACTTTGGATAAGAAATTACTTCATGAATAACTAAAACAATGACTCTATAATTTATAAGTTGAGCCAAACTTGAGCAAAACCACAAAAGCTCTTTGACATGTCTTTGCATGTGGATTGTTTCATGAAATACTTGATCAAACTCTTTGATTGATTAATCCTTATTTAAAACTTGAGATACATGATCTAAAAATTACTCAAGAAAAAAATATTAATAATAATAACACAATGATTTTTTTCTCATCAAAAAGTGGTATACAACTAAGGGTTTAATAATTTCGCTAGTCTGTTGGCTTGATGCATTTAAGCTTCTTTTGTTCAATTGGTACTTCTCTTCTCAATTGTATCATTAATGTTCTCTCTCTTACATTATGAACACCTCCTACTTAGGTAGTAATGATCCTCATAATGTTGGAACTATTCATTTTCTCCTCAAAGGCCCTATCATTCATTCCATAATTTAAGAATTTAAAATTATTATGACTGTATAATAGAGTGAAAAATAAAACTTATTACTACAAAATTTTTCTTTTTTAATTCATGCATCACTTCCTTTTATATTATTACATACATCTCCATATATTGTACTAACTATTCCCTCACATGCTTGTCTATGATTCTTCTTTCTTCCTTTGTATTTAATTTTTTAAAGATGTCTTACATTTTAGTTAGCTTGAATCTTGAATAAATACTAACCCTTTACAAACCTATTATGGTAGTCTTGCTACCTAGTTAGTGAGTGCACAAACAATATACTATCTTTATTAGTATCTCTTCAAAAATAATTCTCAAATATTTTATATATTTCATACTTCTTTTATTCCCATTTTTTTTTACATAATTATACTATACATTATGACTACCATTCTATAAATTTCCCATTAGTTGAATATCATGATAACATATCAATACTATATTTCTTCCCATTCATCGTACCATATGATCCATCTAATTGTAATATACATTTAGTCCATAGTTCTTTCCCATACAAAGGCTACTTCATCATCAACTCTTTTTATCATATTATCCATTCTACTATCACACTATACACTCCTAGATTAATTGGACCATCCAACTTATTTAAGTATTAGGATATTCATATCTTCTTATAACTTAATCAGTTAATTTGATGATTAAAGTATTAGACTATTTAATTGATTCATTATATTATAAGTAAGCTTTAAATGTATTATATGATCCATTTAAGTTCATTCATTCTAAGTAAACACAATTCCTTCTCATGTTATTAAATTATACATTATTTATTAATGTATTATATAATTTTCTTTAGTTTTCATATATCTTTTCATTTGGTTCAATTGTATTATATGAGTAAACTATCATATTGTAGACTCATATCAAAAGCATCATACATTATCTTACAGTGCATTGTCTTATTATTTTCTCTATTTAGTTCAAATTTCTTTTTCTTACACATTGGTAAACTCTATAAGCTCTATGGCATATATCATATTTTGATGAGAAGAAACTATTTAAGTACTTATCTTGTGATTTAATATAACTTCTTAGTATGTTATAGGTTATATAAATATTAAAAGACAAAGAAGATCACTCGTTATGATATGGATGGGTGAAGCCTCAAGACCTATAAGTCAAACTAAGAGAAGGAAAGAAGAAGATGGTCATCCACCTGGAAGATTCATGTGCCCAAGATATTTCTCAAAGAGTTATATATGTTAAGACATATATAAGGACTAAAAGTAAGATTACTAACTAATCTAAGATTTAGCACAATACTACACATGCATATCATTTAAGATAACACACCTCTATAACATATCATTAAGAGTTGTTAACATTAATCAAATCCACCATGTGGATATTAGTAAATAATTCTATAAGAATTGATGAGTTAAGTATAGTATAATTTAAATTGATGAGTAAATTCAAAAGTAGTTAAAATTTATACTAATCATACTATATGAAATTCATTTCAGAAGTTAGCCTTGTATTAAGAGGATAATTAATAAGAATGACTAGTCAATCTATGGTGTTACTTGTGCTCTATGACAATCATACCATACAATCTTGTGATAAGATATTATGATATGTTCACAAAGGTAGAGAATAAGAAATTGAATGGTTCAAAGAATAATTACATACAATATTGGTCTTGTAAACAAAAGAATCCTAACAATTTGATACAGTATGATTTTATTCACAAAAATATAACTATTCCAATGTATATAGAGACCAAGTTGTAATCATGTTATCTCAAATTTTTTATATGGTTAATATTTAACAAATAATATGATTGTCTTAGGATACTTATTTACATAAAAAATCCCAAGACTTTCATATGATATGTTAATATTCTAATAGATAGAATGAATAGTTTATTATATGAGTATCAGATGATAAAAATATACTCATAGAATCGTTTGATCGAAACTAAAAGCATATAATAGCTAGTTCAAACTTAAGTTATATAAAATTAGATGTTATAAGAGCCATTAAGCTTTTCTTTAATGGTTTTAAACATTTTATAGTATAAATGTACTTTCTAAAACACAAAAAGGTTATGGAGAAAAAAGGGAGGAAACAACATAAGAACATTATAAATTGAGTGAAGTAAACCATAATAATAACTTGTATTTCTACTTAAAGATTAGCTTGTCAATAAAGTAAATTTTAATTCCAATATTATTTTAGTTGAGGAAAAGAGAGATTATAACCTAATCCAAACATCATTGACCAATTTGCATCTTATGCTCTCAACTAATCTGGTATCACTATCTTGATAATTTATAAGATTTCTTATGCCTTAAAATTATATATTTGGTCACCATTGAGAGAGCTTGTGCTTTGTACCAATATTTATGTTTCTATTTCTTGGCCCAATACTAAGCTTTGGATGGGTGGAGTGGTTTGGCCTTGCTCATGGCCATATAGTATTGACTAGATTTGGGTTATAGATTCATGAAAAATTTTAATTTATACAAGGGTTTCTCCATTCGACTGTGATGAAGGAGTGATTTAGATAATGGTGCTTAAGTAGGCTACTTGGGAGGATGTAGGCTTGAGATTAAGTTGAACAACCTAAAAATCTTGTGTCTTTTTTAATTATTTATTTTGCCATTTAAACTTCCTTTACTTGTTTTTACTTATAAAAACTTTAAAAGATATTTAACTTGATAAGCTTGCAATTTATAAAATAATTTAAAAAGGTGTGTGCTGCAAACAAAGCAAGTTGTAAAGTCTTTACATGCTCTTTAGTTTGAGAAAATACTTGATTTAAAATTTTGCAAAGCCAATAAAACCCCTTTTCTGGTGTTGCTTGGGCCCCAACAAATATATAATATTGTATAATGGGTTTAGTAAATAGTATAATAAGACTAATTTAATAGAGAAAGTTTTAAAAAATTCTATGTTCAACCTAGGATTCTTGTAATGTGTATTGCATGTAAAAAAATAACAAATTATATTAAATGATAATGCAACATGTGTATTTTCATTTCTAGAACATCTACCAATACTTACCATCTAGTTTTTTGTTTATTTCTAGATTTCACATCCTAAGTTATAAATATGTTTAGAATGTTTTCTTAAACATTTCTTAAGATCTATTCTTTCTAAGTTTGACATCATTGGCTATCCATTTTCCTATAGTTCTTTGTCTTAAGTTTCGTACTACTATGATACCACTATTATGGTATCCTTCACCCACTTAGGATGTGTTCCACGTCATCTTTTTCTTTTGCTTTTTTTTATTTTGAAAACAATTTTTTCATACAAATAAAACAACAATATAATCATTTCAAACTAACTTGCAAGCTCAAAGTTTGAAGACAATTTTTAAAACATAACAAAAGAAATTTTAGTTTTACAAGTAGAAATTACATTGAATACACTTTAAATAAAAGTTGTCACATAATTTTAAAAAAACATTATTCATACAACTACATCAAAATAAAATTCTACACTTCAATCTCTAATAAAAAAAAACTAGTTGGCACAACATATTAAATAACATGATAACATATGAACAAACTACCAAACATAAGATCAAGTGCAATCTCTCTCACTACTTTTGACCTAAAATTGTTAGGCCATAAATAGGTTGATCCAATTATTGCTATTTCAATGGAGAAATCATGTAATATATGTAAAATAAGCAATGTTTCTGCTGTACCGCATACTGGGATAATCGTATACAAATAAAATAAGCATAACATGCAATAAACAATAGAAAAAAATGCAAATTTTTATTTGTTTCTTAATTCTTTTTTTATTATTCATTTAATTTATGTTTAAATTGGCTTAAAATCCTTTTCATAATAGATTGAGTCTATTTTCTTATAGCTCATATTTTGAGTAAAATAACCCTAATGAATGGCTCTTTTGGCGTATCTCTGAAACACATTATTCAAGAAGGGTGATTGCTACTCTAGAAAATCATTTATTATTTCACATTTAGAATCATGTCTTCCCTTCAAAAACTATTGTTTTTATCTTCTATTGTTTTCTTTTCCTTTCTTTAATCATTTATTTTCTCACATTATAGATTGTCATTACAAGCTTGAATTTTTTATTGCTTACAATAAAATAACATTAAAATAACTATTACAATAACATGTTGAGTCAAATATAAGCATCACATGCTAAATCAAACATCAATAATATATCAATGCAAGCATAAAAATAATCATTCTAAAGTTGATTATTCTAATTCGATTCTATTTTGCCTCTAAGCTTCAAATTACATCAAGTACACACACACACACACACACACACACACATATATATATATATATATATATATATATATATATATATATATATATATATATATATATATATATATATATATATATATATATATATATATATATATATAGTATATTCTTTTAGAATAATACTATTTAGACACCACAATATATACCATGACATGCAAAATTAATGAATTATGATGTTGTGCTTAAGCTAATGTTAATGTAGTCATTAGAAACAATCATTCTTCATTACTTATATTACTGATATATGATTTATCTACCTGAAATCTCAATGATGAGCTTTAATACATTCTTTCCTTATTTTGATCATTACATCACAATTTAGATGCATATTGGTCAATAACAAGTTCATTTTACTAAGCCTTAAATACTTTTGCATCTTAAATTGATTTAATGTAACTTTTTCCTTGCTATAATGCTCATGTACTATGATCTCATTGGCATATTGTACATTAGAACAATGGATTTTTCCTTCTTAATCTTGATAAATATGGAGCTCTTTATGATATATGGTATAAAAGAGTTGGCAAACCATACATCTACACTATGCCCTTCTCCACAAACCATCTACTCACCCCTCAAGGACCTCCAAAGTTACCTTTGTCATGTTATTCATCTCTTTCTTCGCACCCAATTAACCACACAATTATCTTAATGATTAAAGTAAAATCATAAGTAAGGATACTAATGTCTTAGATAAGGACATAACAGTAGGATAAAAACCTAAATTATAATCCAAATACATAATATAAAGCAAATAAAGTACTGAAATAAATATGAAAATCACTATTATAGATTTGTAAGTAAATACTAGTGTTATGTAGAGTATAATAAAAAACACATAAAACTTAGTATTAATAAGTAACAAGACTACACTACTCACATAACTCTACCCTACTATTATAGAAATGTGGTCCACTTTCATAACATCACTATCCTAAGCTTTATATGTTATGAATGTTTGACTTGTGATATAAATATTTATAAGATTTTAAAAAGTTTAAGACATAAATATAATAGGCTAACCAATAAAATATCATGAAATAATATTAGAATAAAGAAAATATTAAAGTAAAAGAATTAAGTATGAGTAAATTTATAATGCCAAACAAATTAGAATATACTTCCATGATTATTATCCTATTTTTTAGTCTTTCATGTATTATATTCAATAGAGTCTAATTTTTCTTTGAATTATTATCTTTTAGATATAATAACCAATATCATGTGACCTCTTTTGGCATCCTTGCCTAGACACCTTATATAGAATACCAATGGCATAATATGAATAAGAGTGTTCTTGTCTTACTATATGAGGTCATGTCATCTATAAAGGTATCCTCATCTTAATAGCATAATTTCTCCAAATGATATTAATATAATATCTTAAGAAACTAATTATTATCTTTTTGTGTAATATTATATAATCCAATTATCATGCAGCATAATATGTCAATTTCATAATCAAAAAATATTTTCATTCCTTTTTATTTATCCATTTTATATTGATGTGCAACAAGTAATAATGTCATGACAAACAAAATAACATGTAGATAGAAATCATGCCAAACCAATTATCCAACTAATCATATATAAATAAATTATCATAAGCTATGCAAATATAAAAAAAATTATGAAATCCAATTGAAATAATCAATATAAAATTTTACTATTTCCCAACATCATAGGTTGTTAGATTTACCTATTTAAATTTAAGCAGAGAATGTCTTTTCTAGCCTTTGGTTTTCCTTGATTTCCTATAATGCCATCCATGTATAATGATAAACATATTATCTCATATGTGCTATGACTATTAGTTATTTTTAAATCTTAATAATCTTTTATTAATCCTTAAATAATTATTCTACATCATTCTTATACAATCTCATGATCATATAAGAACATGTAAAGCTTCCTCAACATCCATACCTACATCATACTTGCATGACCTCTTGATCATATAGTATGATCAGCAAAGACTTCTCATCATCCATATTATTCAACACCTAATTGTACAATACGCTTAGCAAAATCTTCTCATCATCTTAAGATCATCCATACTATTCATCGCTAAGATTATCCTATATGAACCTTGCTCTCCCATATCTTACTCATACAATTCAACATATGATCTCTTATTCTTTATTGATTATACAATATGATCAAGTACATCATATTGTTCTATTATTATTCCCTTTTAACTAACATTTCAACTTACAAAAAAGATATCATACTAGTTTGATATATTGCATTATTTAGTACAATCCATTTCCCTTGCCTTTCTTAAACTAATCAACACATCAGATACTATGACCCCATAATCATATATATGATCCATTAGGGTTCCTTACCAATTAAGCTGATTGTTTAATATGATATAGAATATTGTATTAGTATGATCCTCCTATATCAAAACCCTATATGATCCTTTAATAGACTCATTCGATGCTTCAATCCAAGAAGCTTAATTATCATCATAAAAAATGATCCCTATCATCTTAAATATACTATCCCATTTCCATATCCTACCAAAATTAACCAATTCTTTCACACATAGCCTTTGAAGGATCATCTTATATGATCACAACATTGTACTTTTGCAATATACATTAAATCACTCATATGATCTCATATTAGAAAGATTTAATCCTTTACTTTGAATATCCACAACTAGATAGTACACATATGATACATCATCTCCCTTATATGATGCAATTAACTACCCAAACCTACAAAATCTTTTTCTCATTATATTATATGATTTAGGTCATCATATAATATAATTAGTTCATAACCATCTATATGACCTTAAACCAAACTAATTCAATCTCAATACCTTAGCTATTTAACATTGATCATACTAGTATAGTTTGCATCATCATTCTTGAAAGATCTTCAATTGCCCTCACTCAGTTATCCTCAACCTCTTAGCAACTCAAGGGCACATTCATCCAGTATACTAAAAATGAACAAAGAAAATAAAAACTAAACTTTGCCAGTTAATGTTAGACCTACAAACCTTAGCACCTTCTTAACCAATGCTCCCTGTCAATGGCACAATGATGAGGAGACAACAAAAGAATCAAGCTCATAGCAACCTGATAGTAGTAGGTGACATCCTACTTAGTTTTTGTTCTAGTCGAAAGACACATAAAAAAGTGATAACTCATGAAATAACTTAAGCATGAGAAAATAACATTGCATGCTTATATACTAGACTATAATAGTAACATGGTTGGGTAAGGGGATTAAATAGTAAAAAAATATTTTATCCAAATTACTGAAGTCGTTTAAAGGATAATAGTCATAATAATTGTAATTAGTTTTTTAACCAATCAATTTTGGGAGTCAATTAATGGAACCTTTAAAGTTGCAATTTATTTATTATACTAATCCATCACTACAATTTAATCATTCCATTCAAATGTGAATGAAACCCTAAATTATGAAACTCAATTATCTCCCCATCAAAAGCCTAAAAAGTGAAATATATCCCGACTCTTTAAAATTCATAATTAATTAATGAAGCCAACAAAATTTTTAAACTCAATGTCAATGACTTCATCTTGAAGAGCTTTTCTCATTGGTATGCTCAAATAAAGTATTTGACTACATAACATCAAAATATACAAAATCAAATCTCCATCACATCTATAACAATGTAAAAATATGAATGTTATTATAGTCTTCCCACTTACAAACAATTTTCCCAAAATTTTAGAATAGTTTTTGGTATTGATTAGTCATATTAGCCTTTACTTCTCATATAACTTTTCTTTCTATTTGACCTTTCTACAGAACCTTGACCATTAGAATGATTTTTTTTCTTAATACTTTCTCCTTTCTATCTAAGATTTGTACTATTGTCTTTGGATATGTTAGATCTATCTAAATTTTAACATCTAGATTTGTATAATTGACCACATACAAGGGATATGAAATGTATCTCATAAGTATGGGACATGAAATATGTTATGAACTCTTACCAATTATGGAGGTAATGCAATTTGGAATGCTACTTGTTTAACTCTTTTTAGAACTTGGAAAGGGCTAATGAATTTGGGTTACAATCTTCTTGACTTTCCAAATCTTATGATCTCTTTTGTCGGACTCACCTTAACGAATACATTTCTCCTTCTACTAGTCTATGTTTTACAACAAAGTACTTTTTTTATCATCCTAAGGTGCTTTCATCCTATCTTAAATAATTCTTATCTTTCCTATTGCTTCCTCTCTTTGGACATAGTAAGACTCTATTTTTTCATTTGCTACAACACAGAGGTGATTTCTATTTCTATATATGTAGATCTTCATACAATGTCATTCTGTTGTTGGATTGGTAGCTGTTTTTTTTATACAAATTCCATTAATGGCAATTGACTTTCCTAGTCTCCACCACAGTCTAAGATAAAAAGCCTCAATACATTTTTCAAAGTTTTAATAGTTCTTTCCATTTATTCATTTGTTTAAGGATGAATGGTAGTATTGAATATTCAATTTTTTCGAAAAGAATAATGTATGTTTTCCCAAAAAATGAGAAGTAAATTTAGGATTTTTATCAATATGACCCATGTCACTTGATTATTTGACTCATATATATTTGAGCTAACTTCTAAGCTTAATAAGTTGTCTTAATAGCAAGAAACTGGATGGATTTTCTTAATGTATCCATAATCATCCATATCAAACCCTAAATTTCATGTGATTGAAGTAAACCAACCACAAAATTCATAGTTACTTCTTCTTATTTCTGTTCAAGAATAAGCAACAATAAACCTTCAAGCTTTACTTGTCCCCCTTTAACTTGATAACAAACCAAACATTTTTAGACATAGTTTGAAATAATTCTCTTTAGCCTTGGCTACCAATATTGTTAACTTAATTTCTTGTATTCTTGTTTTTGTATAAAAAGAATTGAATGTCTAATCTTATTATTATCTTTTTATTGATAATGAAAAAGAATAACCCAATGCATGATCTAGAGTTGGCTGTTATAGTGTTATTATTAAAGGAAGCCTTTATAGAGATGTATCACTACACTCTTGATTACCATCTGTTTCTTTTTTATTGCAAAAATTGGAGTTTTAGTCAACTTATCCTTGAATATTCAGAAACTACCTTCATAATTTGAATCCCACTCAAATTTAATTGCCTTTAGAGTCAGTTTAGTTGATAGAGTGGTTACATAAGAAAATTCCTTCAGAATTTCCTATAATACCTTGGTAATTCAAAGAAACTTCTAATTTTTATTATTGATGTTAAACTTGGCCAATCTAATATTATTGAAATCTTCTTAGAACCCATCAAAATTCCTTCAATGTTAACCACATGTCCCAAGAACACAACTTTAACAACCAAGAATCACATTAGAAAATTTAGCTTATAATTGATTCTACCTCAAAATCTATAGTGCTAAATGTAAATGTGTAATGTGTTCTTTTGGAGATTTAAAATAAATTAAAATATTATCTATAAAGATGACTATGATCTGATCTAAATCCACAAAAGTTGTTCGTGTATTTGTTAACCCAAATAATAACACTAAGAACTCATAATGCCCTTAACTTGTTTTGGCTATAATTTTTTAAATATTCTCTTGCTTGATTTTTAATTGGTGGTAACTATATTGCATATAAATCTTAAAAAACACCACCTCTTCTTGGAGATGATCAAATAGATCCAATCCTTGAACAAGGATATTTATTCTTAATAGTTCTCTTGTTAATTTTTTTAAACTAATGCACATTTAGAGATCAACATCTTTCTCCTTCACAAACAAAATATGTGCACCCCTTGGAGATAAATTAGGACATATGAATCATTTGTACAATAAATCTTGAATTTTGTTCTTTAACTTCTGGCAATTTGGATGGTGTTATTCTATAGGCATTATGTAAATTGATTTGGCACCTAGAACCAATTGGAATTCAAATACCCTCTCCCTATTTAGAGGTAACCCTGGTGATTTTTTTGGAAAAACATCTAGATATTCTTTTATTATTGGTACCTCCAAGGTTGAGAAACTTTCTTTTCTAGATCTATAATAGATACAATTCACCTATTGCATCCTTCACTTTACAATTTACTTGCCTTCAATATGCAAATTTGGGGAACTTTTCTTCCTTGGCCAAAGTAGATGACTAGTTTATCCTCTCTCAAGCCTTAAATTTCTATTATTTTTTCCCAATGATTTATTTTTACTTGATGATAAAATAACTCATCTATAGCAAATATCAAATTAAATTCTGTTATTGGTCAAACATTTAAGAATATAGAGAACAACTCCCTTATTATATTGTTAAACCTTAGCTATGGTGTTTTATTTAATGACAACAAATCCTAAATATTTTTAATAAATATATTTAAATAAATTTTTAGATTTTAGATAATTGATGCTTATGTTTATTAGAAAACTTGAAGAGGAGCAAAGGTGAAATAACATGAAGATCAATTTACTTGGAGTGGCAAACCATCAATATATACATTTAGAAATTTATTTTAAGTATTTCAATTTTATTTTAATTATAATGTTAAAGTTGATTAAAATCTTTATCAGAAGGCATACAAATTAAATTAAAATTAATAATCTCAAAAAAATTGGTTTTTAATATTTTTTATATATTGTATCTTGGATATCATTTTATCTTAATCATATTTTTGAAAATCTCAATTAACCTATTACAAAAAGTATATTATATTAGTTTTAATTAATTAGTATAAATTTTAATAATAAAAAAGTTAAGGCTAATTAACATAACCAAACTCATTCGATATAGTAATAGTATGGATTTAGGGAAATAATTACCCATTCAACACAGTAAATGGGTTACATATCAATCCTAAACATAGAGGAAGGTGTGTTAGATCAGGTTATTACCTTTGCATTAGTAAATCAATTATAAAGCATTACTAACAACATGATTAATCACTTCCCAAGTCTTTAAAAGCACACACAATATCTTAAGGAGAAAACCAAAGTAGAAATACACCATGTAGGATGCAAAAAACTTTTTCTGCACAGCTAGAGTTCCAAGTTGTGGGAGTTAATCGAGCCATCCGATTGCATAATTTCGTAATTGAACGATCCTACTTTCATCTGTCTTTTGAAACACATATTTAGATCTGCCATTTGATTGCACTATTTGAAATCACATGATCCATGCTTTTTCCATGTTAAGATCAAATTTTAGTTATCAAATTACTTTGAGATCTAATAGTCCTAATTAAATCAAATTTCTAAATAGTGCCAGTTGATTTTTTTTCATTTGACCACGTAATTTTAATGATCAAATGACTATGGATGCTTCCAATCATTTAGCACTTGTGTAACAACTCTTTTAGTCCTTATTAAGAGCCATAGAATATGTTATTTAAATAACAATTTTTAATTAAAATAAATAAACATCAATGAAAGAGTAATAGTTAATTTAACTATTTGGTAAGTGCTTTTAGCTGCTACAAAATATTTATAAATAGGTGAATTTTCGAAAAACATTGATTGATAAAATTTTACACAGTTTAAAAAATTTCAAGCCATGACATTCAAGCCGTTAATAGCCTATGCTCATCATCACTCTAATACATTACTTCCTTGATTCGTCAAATTCTTAAATTCAATTTTTTTTTCTCAAATAAGAAAAGTTATCAATTTTTTATTCTTAATTGATTTAATTAAAATACTTGTGTCTTATTAATCATTTCATCAAGCATAAGATTTTGTTTCTATTAATTTCAATTTTGTGTTGTCGAATGTTTTTCTTCTATTATAATTTTATTTCATTTTAAGGTTATAGTAATCTATCTGTTTTGTTTCATTGTTGTAAGGGTTGTGCCTACTTATTTCTTGGAAAAGGACTTATATTAAGTATCTTACTTTTATATTGTTTTTGTTGGGGGTTTTACATTATATTTTAAACTAAACCATCTAAGACTTTTTAAAGTATACATTTAATTCTTGTTGATTTTTTTATTTCACAAGTTTTATAAAATTGTATTATTAAATTAAAATTGACATGTTTTAAATTAAAATTAAAATTTACACAAAATCAATTTTAAAGAGTTGCTTAAGTTTATTAAAGATTATTTTAAAACTATTTCTTTAAATATTTTTGTAGAAAATAAATTTTTATTCCTAACAATTGATCCTCTCCCTCCTTTTACTAAGCCATACTTCATCTCCTTTAATTTCTATCTCATCCTTCACAAAATGCTTTACTCTAATACCATTATCATATGGAATTCTAATCATTAATAATTATTTTAATAATTACAATATAACATTTAATTTACTTTTCATATGAGCATATATAAATGAACAAATACTTTATAATCAAATAAAATATTATCTGATAGATTCTATAAATATAGTGCACCCACCATAACATTTGCTTATGAATAGCTTATTTTTGAGTAATAGAATGACTTGACCTTGACTTTCTTTGCTTGATGCACCACCTCTTGCTCTACCACTTAAAATTATAATAGATCCACTACCTCAATTATGACTTATAATTCCTTTACCCATATTAGTTCATGCACTATATAGCTTTCATTTCTTGCATCTTAAGAATTTGGTTTTATTAAAAAAATACTTCTCTACATCTCATTGATGTCATTTATCCAAATCTTCCATTTTTACTAGTTCCATTAGACCCATAGTTATTCCTACTATTATTAGGCTCATGTTAAGATCTAAACTTATTGAATCATGTTTGATTTCTTCCCTCGGAAATATTGAAGTTACCTATTTTATCCATAAATTTAGGTTTAAACATTTGGAATCAAATTGTTTCTTTTCTACTCATCTTTTAGCCTTTAAAACACCATATTCCAACCCGATGATGTTGGCATGCTCCACTAATTTAACATAATTTATTATTCTTACTAGCATTAGAACTATTCTAATTTCTTTTCTTATTATCTATCTAAAGATGTAACATCTCTACTCTTCTAGTGCCACCATATTAGGTGCATATTTTCTTAGATAAGCAAGCCTATATTCATACACTATCATAACCATACTACCCTACATCAAGTTGTTTAATTATTTCCTTATCTTAACCTTAATCAAAATTAGAATAAACCATCACTTGAATTCATCAATGAACTCTTCTTACTAAATTTCTCTAGCCAAGTTTCCTATAAATATGATCCTATGCCTAGAACTCCACCAAAGATTAGATGCATCTTTCAATACCAACACTACTAAGGCTACTCTCTTTTCATTTGGACGTGACATCCCATCAAATATTAGTCATTTAATCAAAACAATTCTCTACTATCATAGGGTCTTCATCTCTTACAAAATAAGATAGATGAATTCTTTGGAGCTAATCCAATAACTTATTTATTATTGTTCCCAAGGCCTGGCTACTAGTTCCTCACATAGATTATCATAATTCAATTAAAGTGTGCTAATGCATTTTGGTTATCACCCTACTTCTCCTTTCTTTTTCCCTTATCCATATTTTAAGATTCAACTCTATCCATGGCCTTATATTACAAACCAACAACACTTAGAGTTTATATATATATAATATGTGTGCGTGTGTGCGTGCGCGCGCGTGTCTGTGTGCGTGCGCGCGTGTGTGTATAACCATTGATAACTTATATCTCTAATATACCTATAATAATGCAAATGCATATGCTATATGGGTGTCCTCACCAATATTTTTTACCTAATCCAAAACTAAACCACTAACACCCTATTAAGTCCTCACCCAATTAACTACACAATTATCCTAATGATCAAGGTAAATCACAAGTGAGGGCACTAAAACCTAAATAAGGACTTGATAATAAAAAAACTTAAATTATCATCCAAATACATAATTTAAGGAAAATAAAGTATTAAAGTAAATATGGAAACTTCTATTATAGAATAGTAAGTAAACACTAGTGCTAGTATATTAAATAAAACTTAAAACATATAGAACCTAGTACCAATAAGTTATAAGACTACACTTCACAAATAATTATACTTTACTCTCATATCCTAGGAGTGCTCCTCCTATATAACATCATTATCCTCATCATCATGTGTTGTGAATATATGTCTTATGATGTAAATACTAGTAACTCTCTAAAGAGTTTGACAAATAAATAAAATAGGATAATAAATTAACTATTCTAAAACAATGCTAAAATAAAACAAAATATCAAAGTAAAATAATAAGCATGGGTAAATTTGTAATGCTAAATACAATAGAATACCCTTCCATAATTGTTATCATATTTTTTAGTTTTTCATGTATTATGTTCTATAAGGCTCATTTTTATTTTAAACTATTATTCTCTAGATCTAATAATTGATATCATATGACCATGGTTAACATCCAACCAAAATAAAAATATCATTGTCTAGCCAACTTACATAGAGTACTAATGACATAATATAAATAAGAGTGTTCTCACACTAAAGGAATCCTTTTACCATTATATGAGGCCATGTCATCTGTAAGGGTATTCTCACCCTAAGGGCATACTTTCCTAAATAATATGAGAAAATTATATCTCGAAGAACTGATTATTATCTTTTTGTGTTGTATTCTATAATTTAATTTCCATGCTACACAATATGCCAATATCATAATCAAAATGCATTTCCATTTCTTTTTATTTATCCATTTTATGTTATGTGCAACAAGTAATAATACCATGACAAAATGAATAAAAACATGCAAATATAAATCATGTTGAACCAATTATCCAAGTAGCAAAATATAAATAAAATATCATAAATGATGCTAATATAATAAAAATTATGAAATTGTGATGAAACCATTAATATAAAATGTATTATTATACTACATCACAAGTAACTATATTTATATACCTGAATCCAAAGGAAGAATGCCTTTTTCAACTTTTGATTTTTTTTGGTTTCCTACAATGTCATACATGTATAATAATTAACATATTATCTTATATATATATATATATATATATATATATATATATATATGTTATGATAGTTAGCTCTCTTTAAATCCTAATTATCCCTTATTAAGTCTTAAATTACTAGTCTACAACTTACTTATGTAACCCTATGATTGTACAAAACAATCAAAAGTTTACCAACATCCATATTTACATTATACTTGTATGACCTCCTGACTATACAATATGATCACCAAAATCTTCCCACATCCATACCTTTTCACACCTGATTATACTTTACGATAGCTAAGATCATCTCATATGATTCTTTCTCTCTTTATCAAACTTGTACAATTCAACAAATAATCTCTTATTCTTTATTGACCATATAATATGATCATCCACTTTGTATTATACTATTATTACTCTCATATAATCGATATTTTAACTTAGCAAAAATATTTCATACTTGTACAATATATCTCATCCTCTAATATGATCCACTTCTCTTCTCTTTCTTAAATTGCTCGACACTCTACATAATAAGACCTGCATGATCATACCATATGTCCACTAAGATTCCTTACTAGTTAAGCTAATCATCTAGTATGATTAAGAATGTTTTACCAGCATGATCTTCTTATATGTAAGCCTTTATATGATCCTCTAATAGACTCATCCAATGCCTTAATCCAATAAGCTCAACTACAATCATACATAATGATCCCCATCATCATACATATACGATCTCATTTCCACTTCCTACCAAACTTAACCAATTCTTTCCTCTATAACCTCTAAAGGTTCACCTAGTACTATCAAAACATCGCACTTGTGTGGTAAGCACTTAATCACTAATATAATCTCATACCATAAAGATTTGACCTTTTAAATGCCCAAAATAAATCATACAAGTATGAGACACCCATAACCCTTGAACAATACAACTAACTAACCAAACTTATCGACTCTTCCACCCAACTATACTATACAGTTTAAGTCAACATATAATATGATCAGTTCATAATTAGTTATAGTCTTAAAATGTGTTATCCAATCTCCATATCTCATTCATTTAACACTAATTATACACATAAGGTTTGTACCATTGTCCTTATATGATCCTGGACTGACAGCATTTCCTTTTTTCTCAACTTCTTGGTAGCTCAAGGGCATATTCATGTAGCATAATAAAAATGAAATAGAATAAATCAAAATTGTACCTCATTAATTAATGTTGGAAGTGGAAGCCTTGACACCTTATGAACTAATGTATACAATGGTGAGCAGACAACAAAAATCTCAAGCTCGCAATAATCTCAACGTGGTAAATGACATCCCACTAAATTTCTTGCCAGCCAAAAGTCATGCATTAAAAAGAACCCACAAAATAGCTCAAGCTTGGGAAAAACCATCATATGCTTATATACTTTATTAAAGCAATGATAAAGTCAGATAAGGGGTTAAATAATGTTAAATCTTTTATGATGGTTATTGAAGTCATTCCAATGAAAACTATAACCCTGATTATAGTTAATTGTTTCATATACCTAACAATGTTTGGAGTTAATTAAGAGAACTTTTAAAATTGCATTTTATCTATTATAATAATCCATATATGCACTTCAAACATTCCATTCATATGTAAAACTTGATATAACTCTAGATTGCAAATTATAATTTTGACCTCAACAAAATACTAAAATTTGTATTATATCTTAATTCATTAAAAATTCATAATTAAATAATTAATCATCCAAAAATTTAAAACAAATGCCTTTGATGTCTCATGAAGAGCTCTTCTTATTAGTATGCTCAAATATAATTTTTGAATTTATGATATCAAACTATATATAATCACAACTCTATTGGCTTAATTTTAAGATTTATCAATAATAAATTCTTAAAGTAAGAGCTATTACATCCTTAATGCACCATATGTTATGTTTGTCATAGTTTCTTCTTAATTAACCAAAGCATTTTTACAAGAGAGAGAGAGAGAGAAAGAAATAAAGGGAGATGAAGAGAGGGATAAAGAGAAAGAAAGATGGAGAGAGACAATGAAATAGAGAAATCAACAAAGATTAGTATTACAAAGTAAAAAAATAAAGACGTGTGTGAAAGAGTAAGAGAGGATAGAAATAAATGGAGAGTTGGAGAAAGATAAAGGGAGAAAAGAAAATAGAGATAAATAAAGAGAGAGAAAAGAGAGAGAGGCTGATGAAGAGATGAGATAAAGAAAAAAAGAAAGAAAAGAGTGAGTTAAAAGAGGCAAGAGGAGAGAGAAGAAAGAGAGAAGAGAAAGAGAGAGAAAGAAAGTGAGAATACAATAGAGAGTGCCAGAGAAAAAAGCGATAGAGATAAAAAGAGACAAAGATAGAGAAGAGAGATATAGAGAGAATGAGAGAGAATTTAGGTATACTATCTATTTTCTTGGAAAACTACTTTCTTTTCTTAAACTTAACATACTGTATGTCACAAGCTGATGTACTATATCTTAGTTTAGGAAACTTAATATAAATGACAAAATTTAGCAATTCTCTACTTGTGTTGCTCTAAACTTAAAGGAGGAGTACTACATAGGTAAAAGAACTACCCAATTATAATTAGTTTTTTCATGTACCTATCGGTTTCAAGAGTCGATTAAGGCAACCTTTAAGGTTGCCTTAATCGACTCTTGAAACCGATTAAGGTTGCATTTTATCTATTGTAATAATCCACCTCTACTATTTAAACATGTCATTCATATGCAAAAGCTAGTAGAACCCTAGGTTATAAAATTACAATTTTTTCCTTACAAAATGCTAAAAATTACATTATATCCTAATTTTTTAAAAATTCATAATTAAATAATTAATTCTCCAAAATTTTCAAACTAAATGCCTTAGATTTTTTTTTATTAAGAGCTCTTCTCATTGAGGTGCATAAATATAGTTTTTGACTTTATGACATCAAAAAATATGTAATCACAACCCCAATGGCTTAATTTTATCACATGCATTGTAAACATATGGGCTATTACACCCAATGTAACATATGCTATGGTTTAGCATAGTTTTTTCTTAATTTGCATACCATATGCCTTTCCTATAAAAGAGAGAGAGAAAGAGAGGGAGATAGAGAGAGAGAGAGATAAAGAGAAAGAATGAGGGAGAGATATAAAAAGGTGGAGAAAGCATTAGAGAGAGCAAGATAGAGTTAGAAAATAGAGAAGAAAGAGTGAGAGAGTAAGAGAAGATAATAAGAAATAGAGAGATGAAGAGAGAGAAAGAGAGAGAGAGAGAGAAGAGATAGAAAAGATAAAGAGAAAAGAGAGAGAAGATGGAGAGAGTGAGAAAAAGATGAGATAAAGAAAAATAAAGAGAAAAGAATGAAGAGAAGGAGAGAGAAGAAAGAGAAGGGAGAAAAAGAGAGTGATAGAATGAAGAAAAAGAGAAAGTTAAAAGTGAGAGAATATAAGAAAGAGTGAGAGAGAGAGAGATACAATGATAGAAAGAGAAGAGAGACAAAGATAAAAAGACATAAAGATAGAGGAGAGAGGTATAAAGAGAGAATTTTTGTATAATGTCCATTTTTTTGGAAAATCACTTCTTGCCTTTCCTAAACTTAATGTATTGTATGTCACATAACGATTTACTATATGTTAGTTTAGGAAACTAAATATAAATGACAAAATGTAGCCATTTTTTATTTGAGTATCATCCCAAACTTAAACTAATGGACCACTCATAGGGAAAATAATTGCCCCAATTACATTTTGTTTTTGCACATTCCTACCAATTTTAGGAGTTGATTTAAGGGAATCTTTAATGTTTCATTTTATCTACTATAATAATCCACCTCTACAATTTAAATAATCCATTCATATGTAAAACCTGGTAGAACTCTAGGTGGCAAAACTACAATTTTGCCCTCACCAAAATCTTAAAAATTGCATTATATCAATTAACACAAGGTAATTTATCTCACTATCATAAGAACATACAAAGAATATCCGCTATCTTGTTTATGTAGTCTTTATTTTGTCTATTTCTAAGAGTAAATTGGAACTAAATACACATTTATATGCACGATGCATTTGTCATACAAATGTGATCATTATTTGTGTTAAAACTAAAGAGTTAAAGTGTAATCATACTTTGGTGATAAATGGTTAACCTTGTGTGAATTCTCATTATGTTCTAATTTATAAGCTATCACATGTATCATCTATATTCAATGCATATATTGTACTTGTACAATAGTATATCCTTCTAAGAAACTAAGTCATAAATAAGTTATAATTATATAGTACAAGTACAATCTCTTCATCATAATAATATGATATCCTTTTAACTTAAGTTAAGAATTTTATGATAATTTTAAACTAATTGAAAAAAAAGAAAGTAATTCAAAATATATCCCAAAGAAACCAACTAGGTAAAGTGAGATAACTATTATATAAGTGGGGTATTATTTTGTACCATAAAATATATTAGTATTAAATGAGCATAATTTCATAGTATTAGATGATTTTTTATAAATATATTTTATTTATTACATGAAATACAAGGAGTGCATTAAAAAATCCATGAAACAAAGTGATAAGAAGTGTTATAGCATATCGTGACAAAGCAAAGACATCAATATGCATTGGATGGTTGAGAGGTGTGATAGCATCATACTAATACTAGAAAGTACAAAGTGGTTTGTTCTAACATACTTATCCTATATGAAACACTAATTTGCATCATATCAAATAAAAGAAATTTGATTTTAAATAATACTAATGATTTGTAGTTGAAGCATGGTAAGGAAGTCATCAGAGTTCGATGGAGTGCTCAGATGAATAATGTCCAAAACTTCATGCTACATTGACCCTGGGTCAGAGTCTACACTGTGCTCAAGAGATGTTAGTTAGATTGTATGAGTCTAACAAGTTGCACATGATGATGTCGTAGCATTATGGTGGATGACTAAAGTAATAGTAACTTTCAAAGAGTGAGCTAGGCCAAAATAGGGATCATCATCATCATCCGATGAACCATCAATGTGAATAGCAGCACATGGAGAGGCTCCCATGTAATGAAATGAGCACTTATCATAATGGTAAGATAAGAACAATGATTCCTGATAGGATACCCAAAGTTGAAAAAACATGAAGTGTGATAAAGATCAACTTACATAATGAAATGAGCAGTTAGATACTATCATAATTGATGTGAAAATGAAATGAAAGATTATATAATTATTACTATATTTAAATTGCTATAAGAATTAAAACATGAAATGAGATAATGAAATTTAAAATAAAAAAGAAGAATGATTACTAAGATTAGGCCATAAAATCCTAATAATCTATTTTATGATATCATGCGTGATAATAAGAAAATGTTGTACTTTACATATCATGTTATCCCATAACTAGCCAATATGATGTGATGAGATTGTCATCGCAAGCACTTAGTGTAGGCCCTGATGTGCAAGTTGGCTTTAGACCTTATCCTTTACTATCATTAATACTTTATGCAAGGTGATGAAAGGTAAAGACTCCACCATTACTAATACTTTGTGCAAGGTAAAGATAGACAGAGATAATATGATTGGGATAATAAACTAGGTAAAGGTAGAGGCTTAAAGATGTCAAAGCCTAAGGATTATAAGAAATGATAAAGTAAGAAATGATAAAAAAATATAGTATTATAAAAAAGGCACACATGCATACATAAGCATGACATATATGTGTACTTCAATAGTACATTTATTTTGAGTTCTTTTTAGATGCCTTGCATCTTTTTATTACTCATAATTTATTTATATATCATTGATTAAATTCAATTTGGTTCTTGTAGTTATTAGTTTGTTTGATGAACATTTCTATGCTCATTATCTACTTCTATATAATTTAAGTCATAAATTTTCATAAAACTGAGGTATCAAGTAGCATGTGACAAAAGTCCCTAAGAATGAGTGGTATTATGTCAAGCTCTATGATGGAAATGTATGAGATGTTCTTATTGCTTGTATCTTTTGTGTATTTTGTGGTGCAAGAATTAATAAGTTTTTGTTGGATAGTTGTAGTGTAATACCCCAAAAGTGGGAAAAATTAGCTAAATAATTATTTTAAGGACTTAAAAGTATTAGACTCCTAAATTACTAAAAAATAAAAAACCACAACATTGATCAAAGAACATAAGAAAGGAAGAAACTTTTATAATCATTCATAAAGATAATGAACTATAGTAATTTATAATTTCTATAGGAATTATTAAATTTTAAAAATTAATTTAATTCTTTTAGAAAGTTCTAAATCACAAAAAGAAGGGTATGACCTTATTGATAACAAATAATATGTACAATTAAGTTTGTTATTTATTAGAAACTCAACAACACCAAGTTGGTGAAATCAAATTTTCTAAGCTATAAAATGGAATATCATAGCTTTATAGAAATTAAATAACCAATTAAATTTTAAAATTGAGACTTTTGGAAAATTTTTAAATTTTTAAATTGGAGTAAAAAAATATGAAACTAAATCAAGGTATAGAACTCATAAAGAGGATCATAATAAAATTATATTGACATAAGAAAAGTGTCACAAACATAAAATCAAAAGTCAAGAAATTTCAAAAGAATTAATAAAGAAACTACTATAATGATTTTTAGATTAAAAAATTATTAAAATATTAAACAATGCCAAAAATACAAAAATTGGTTGATTGGTAAAAGTAATTAAGGAGAGTAAAATAAAATTGGTTGAAAAAGCATTAGAGATTATTTTGATAAGAAAATTTTAAAAATTTCATAAAGTCCTAATTTTTAATAAAAAATTGATTTTAATTTTAGTTTTCTAAAACCTTAATCAATAAACATAATGGATTCCTAAAATTCAAGCGATGAAACTGTTAGAAGATTAGGGGATGTCATTGTTAAGTTAAAAAAATCATAGATGTGAATTAAATGTATCTTATTACAAGGCATGGTCCAAACATGAAGCCCAAGACACCATTAAAGTGGATATCTTGTATTGGATCATGTTCCAAATGTGGAGCCTAAAAGTTTCATATTATTTTACAACCTTTGCTCCATTACTAAACAACATTGAAAATTTTAAAAAAAGGAATAAAAATAGTAAATAAAAAAGGGTTAATTAAGTGAGCACATTCCTTTTCTAAGCAATTTACTTGACCAACTTAGTTATCTTGTATGTGCTCATATGTGATATTGGCTCAACATATGACATAACACTGAAGATGCAATATTTTACATTCATGCTATATTGTTTTTATTTATTAAGCCAGTGTCAACTCCCACAACTTATTCTATAGCCTAACACTTTTAGATAACAAAGATGCACATCACAAAATGTCAAAAAAAATCTTTAAGGAAGAGATTTTATTTACATTATAGATGTTTTATTTGATCATATAATATGTAGTAGAAGTTGATGTGTCAATAATTTTCATTTACATGGACATGGATTTTGGAAAACATTGGATTTATGATGTCTATAAAAGAGGGGGGTGAATTATAAAAATTTTGATCTCGAGTGTATACAATAAATTAGTGAAAGTCTTTTGAGATTTTTTATTATAATTAAATATTAAAACTTTCATGTGTGGAATGTTATAAAATAAATACACAATGATTTTTAAATTGTTTGATCTAAAAATGGATCTATGCCCACCCTAACTTAAAGACTAAGTAAGCACAAATAAACACCTTCTATAAATATGGATAGGAAAAAACCTACACACTAACCCAAAGGATCTTATAACACAAAGCAAGATGACTCTACAAATCACCAATTAAGATGAGCCTATACACTATGTTAGAGGACCCTATAATCATCAACCCAATGGAGCTTACAAATTATTGGGCAAAGGACTTTAAAATGTTGGCCATAAGACCAAATAAAGAACCAAAAATAAAGTTTCATAATGAGACAAAGAGAATAAAGTAAAGCTCAAACATAAATTTATTTAGCCAATAATAAGATCACAAGGCAACAAAATTGTTGTATGAAAACCTTAGGAATGATATCCCACTTAGCTCAATGCAATGGCTTGAAAGAAGGTTGAGAAAGGATGAAGAAATGTTGCTTGTTATTATAACATTTATGTTTATCAAAGTCCTCAATAAAAGTAGTGATCTTCGAATGAAATTGCCCTTAAAAGATTTGAAATTGTTTAATATCCATTGCTTTATGTTTGGACCTCTTTTATTTCCTTTATAAGATGCTTCTCAATAGCTTTTTAATGGCTATTTTGAAAAATTTTATGTTTTGGTTGAACTAGTTTCTACATTCAAAAATGTACTAAATGGATAATATGTTAAAGTAACATATCATACATTTGGCTGGAAATAAACTAGACATATTGTATGTAAAAAATTTACATATCATACATCATCTTTGGGTTCAACTTCTGTGCTATAATACCTTACCCCAAATAAATTAAATATATCATACAATAACGTTAATGAATAGTGCTATTAGGTTCCAACTTATTCCATTCAATGCACCTTCCATCCCCCTCCATATTAAGTCACTCAAACTAAACATACTTTAAATTAATATAACTATAGCATACTTGAAACTCTTATTTTAGATTTTTACTAAGAATACCATTTGCTCAACTTGATTCTCAGTCAATGAACTAGACATATTGTATATTAATATAAATATATCATATGCAAGTCTTTGACTTTAATACCGATGGAAGTGCAACGCCATACATTCTATACAAAGGTTTTACATATTGTACCTAGGGCTAACATACCATATGTTAAGGTATTACATTCCTTAAATTATATTCATTTTTAGACATTTTTAGGGTTATCATTCTAAGTATGATTAACATGTTTTGTAAATGCAAACTAACATGTTTAAACTTTAAAAAGGTTATTTTATGAGTATGAAACCTTAATGTGAATGCAGGCTTAAACCTATACAAATTATCATGAGATATGTGAAGATATAGTTTGAAAATCTATTAGTTAAGGGTTCACACACTCTCAAAAACTTTCTCACTGTTCCTAATACACCTAAAACATTTTCATACATTTTATAATAGAAAATTAAGTAAAGAGACTCTACAATTTCTTCTCTAAGATAGCTCAAGCTTCATATCTAACACTTATTATATTCTAACTAAATTCTTCTCCTTGAAGATGTTCTTTTTGTTTCTCTTCTTTGCCAACTTTACACAATTAGTATAACAACCTTGATTTTTATAACCATATTGTTGTAAAATTTTGTGATAAAGCTTTTGTAATGAGACAAGATTATAACAGCCCTTGATTTTTAACTCAATACAAAAAGAAAAACCTCAAATCCAAGTAAGAGAAATTGTGATCAGGTATCATGGAACTTGATTGCATTAATTTTTTCACATATAATATTTGTATATAAAAGTATTAAAATAATAATAAAATATTAGAGAGTATTACATACGTTTAAACTTAGCCAAACTATTATTTAAGTATATCAATCAAAAAAATACCTGAGATGAACTCAATGACATTGAGTTTATAATTTTTAGAGACCTAAAAATTTTTTATAAATTTTTTAAATATATAGGTATAATTGTAATCATCAAAATATCACACATGGTAGATTTACAATTTAAAAATTTTGTATTAGATCAAATCTAATGGGTAAAGGATAGATTTGCAAGTATGAGAATGTTAGACTGGGTAAATAATGATTTGGAAATAAAGATTTCATACTAGCAATTATCAATCTTGCAACCAATGAGTGTGAGAGGTTAAAATTGCAAATAATGATATCATTCTAGCATGGTGACATGCACTTTTTAGTACAAGGAGCATCATTACTCTAGCATATAAAGATTACTCACATAATATGATATGTGCATCATCTTGTATGATCAATTATGTTTAAATAAAATTGGAAAATTCCAAAAGGTCAAAAATATAAATCAATCATACTATGTATTGTCCACATTGTATTAGTATGATAATCAGATAACGTCAGTAGATTGGTGAAAGAAAAAATTATTCAGTGATCATACTATATGATTTGTATATCATACTAGATAATCATAAGAAATATGTTAAAACTGTGACTTATGATGTAGCATAATATTATATATTTTTTTCAAACTATATTCTCTTATGTTGAAAAATACTTATACTTTATAGTTTGGCATAATCTCAATAGTTTTCTACATTTCTTAGCACATGACTTTACTAATTACTTAGTTTGCTTTTTTTGTTAGATGATATTACAAAAAATAATTAAGTTAAAGGAATGGAACATAAAGAATGCTTATAAATGGAACATAATGTCTATTGGATTTGATATTAACATCTAGATTGGCATGGATGCATTTGGATTAGCATATCATATGACTAAAAAAATAAAAATAAAAATTGGATTCCTAGAGACATTATTCTAAACAATAAGCCAAATGAATATTATTGTAGGGTATATCAATATTTAGATTCCTTATTTGCCTAACATGTGTATTAAGTCCTTGTTACATATAAAGATGACATCAAGCCTAGCATTTGTTATTACAAGGCATAGGTACCATGCATTTCTAGTTACATTAGAGTTAATGGATGTTATTGTTGGGCATCAATCTTTAGATCAAATAATTTCTTAATGTTATGTGGATAAAAAGGACAAATGTCAGATAAGAGTCATATATTTATTGGTATGGTTATTAAATCAAATGAGAATAATGACTTAAAGATTATTGGGAACAAAATTTACATAGAATATTAAAAATTAAAATGAATAAAAAACTATCTTTTTTCTACCTTACTTTTGGTATATAAATATTTGGTATGGTTTTAGATTTATACATATGGTTTATCATCATGACTTATGATATGAATTCTATTTTATTCATCATACTTACATGATTGTTTTGACATTCTTTTTATATTTGGTTATTTTATTGGATTTATCTACTAAGATTTATAAATCTCATTATTTTTACATCACAAGTCAAACATTAGGTCATGCATCCACTACATTGAGGTTTGGGGATTTTGATACTATAGGAGATGACCACACTCCAAAGATTTAAAAGTAGATAGTGCTTGGTATAGATTTGGTAATTTTGAGTTTGATGAAACATGCTCTAAATTTTGTATATATTTTTATATAACTTATGTTTGGATTACATTACATTGGCAATTTGTTTGTATGGGTTTATTTTGGTTAGTATTTGAAATTTTGTCACGCCATCAGGTATCCACCAAAGGTTTAAGGTTCTCACTCCATATTTTATCGATATAAAAAATTTAATTTTATAATTAATTAAGAAGATTATTTAAGTATGGCCCTAACAAGTTGGTATCAGAGCTTTAGTTTAGGATTAGGTGAGAAATGTGAGTGAGGACACACACTACATATGCATTGTATTATTATATCTAACTTTTGACTTAAATTTTAGTTAGATAAATATTTCTACCTCTAACTAGGTTTTTGATGATTGCAATATAATAAAAGCTAAGGATATATATATATATATATATGAATCTCAAAACATGGATAGGGTTAAAGGAAAAGAGTAATAGAGAGACACCCAATAAGAGATGACACAAGCCTTAATTTTGTTATTATAGTCAATAAGAGGCACCTATAGCAAAATGTCTTAGCATCAATAAATCTAATGGTACATCAATTTCAACATATTCATCCACCTTTATTTATTAGAGAAGATCTCATGATTGTTAAAAACTTGCTAGGTCAAATGAATGTAATATTTTAGGACATGTCTTATCTAAATGATAAAAAGGTGATAGTGATAGTTCTAAGGGATGCTATGATATTTTTTGGAGCTCATGACATAGAACAAGATTTATGTAATAATCAAGAAAAGAAATATCTTAGGAAGAATTTATTGAGAAATTTTTTTGTAGTGGTTTATGTTAATATCAATTAAAGCAAAGATGAGAGAGGAGTTGAACCATCAAGGTAAGGTAACATGTCTATCATTGCATATAAACACAAGTTCACCCATTTAATTAAATATGATCCTCACTTAGTGGGATATGAGGTACAACATTATTACATGTTTAGGAAGGGCAAGCAAGATGAAATCTGGGTAGCTTTAGTGCCTGAACAAGCAACTATCTATGTAAAATTACTAAAGTATGCCTAAATAGTTGAGCTAGAATAGGGTATCTTAGCAACTAGCAAAGTAAAAGGAAAAAAGAAAATAGAATAAGGGTGTTGAGTTCATCAAGAAAATAAAATAAGGGTTTTCAACTCTTTGTAAGAAAATTTGGGGATAATAAAATGCCATACATCATCTCATGTAAAGAACTCAAGTGAAAAGGTTATGGTGTTATAAAGATATAGTACTAAATGATTTTTGGATTATACTAATACATGGAGCACCATTATTATAGTATAAAAATGTTTCTTGTACAATGTGATATATTTATCATACTATAGAATTGGCTTATGTTCAAATAAAATTAACTAAGTAAAAAAGGTTCCAAGTAGTATCAATATATGATCATAAGATGACATCAACAAATCTGTGAGAGAGAAAATTATTTAGTGGTGTACAATATAATTTTATATATCATATTGAATGATCATAAGTAAAATGCTAAAAAGAGAGATTATATTAGGACATATAATATAATATAAAAAATCATACTATATGATAATCTTATAAAAATTATAAATCAAAATAAATGAGCAAGACGAGTAATAAGAAAAAGAGTATAATACGATAATGGGATAGTACACATACAATGTGTGACAAAAAAATAATTTATATAGTTGGACATATTATATGATACTAGGATTATTATACTGCTACTATATAGTACAGTTTCAAGAATCACATGAAATGATAAGTAAATCATATAAGTATGATCTAAAGTAAAAATTTAAGACATAAGAAATCATTTATGTGAATAAAATGGCATAAGAAGCACACTATTTATAAGATACATATTGACTATTTTACACATATTTCAATATAAAAAAATTAGAGGAAGAGAGCATCAAACAAAGGAACTATTTCGTAGAACCAGTAAATAAATTTGTAATTAGTAATTTGGTATAATATTATATTTTTTCTTTTAGACTATATTCTCTTATTTTAGAAAATTCTTGCTTTTATAGTTTGCCTTGAGCTAAATGTTTTTTTTAATTTCTTAGCACACAATTTCTCTAATTGCATGGTACACTTTTTGTTACATGATATCATAGAGAGAATAATTAAATAAAAAGAATGAAACATACAAAATATTTAAAAATGGAAAAGAATGTCTATTAGCTTTAGTAATAACATCTAGATTGGCATATGTTTATCTAAATTAGCATATTATATGACTAGAATATGTAAATGGAACTTAGATTCTTAGAGACATTATCTTCAACACTAGGCCTAACAAATATTATTACAAGATATCAACCTTCAAATTAGAATTCTACCTAGCGTATGTATTACAACTTCATTATATTTATGGATGACACTGGATTTAGTAATTGTTATCATAGGATATAATTACAATAACTGTCTGGTGGCACTAAGCCTAGTGGATATTATCGAATAGTATTAATCTTAGAATCAGATATCTCATAGTGTTATATGGATAAATGGGATAAGTGTTAGCTTAATGTAATATATTTATTGGTATGGTTGTTGGATCTAATGAGGATTCAAAGAAAATCAGGCCCAATAATTATGTAAAATGTTAGAAATTAGAATTAACAAGAAAACTAGCCTTTTTTCTTTCATACTTTTGATAAACATGGCATCTAGTATGATTTTAGATTTATACATATGTTTTTTTATCATGGCTTATGGTATGGCTTCTATTTTATTCATCATACTTATTTGATTATTTTGATATTCCTTTTATATTTTATAACTTTATTGGATTTATCTATTAAGATCTATAAATCTTATTAGTGCTTACACATGGGTAGTATGGTCATGCTTCCACCACATTGAGGTTTGAAGATTTTGATGTATAGAAGAGGACCACACTCTAGATATTTAAGAGTAGGTAATTATTAGAGTAAGTTGGGAAATTAAGAGTTTGATGAAAAATCAAATTAAATTGTGTACATATTTTTATGTAGCTTGTGTTTGGACTACATAATATTGGTAATTTGTTTGTGGTTTTATTTTGACATTTGGGATTTCATCACACCAACTAGTCTCCACTTAAGGTTTAAGTTCCCCTACTTAATATTTTATTTGTGCAAAACCTTTGAGTTTCTGATTGATAAGGAAGATGGTCAAATGGGGCCTTAACAAATTGGTATCAAAACTTTTGTTTAAGATTTGGTAGCAAATGTAAATGAGGACACGCACAACATATCAATTGCATTATTATATGTGACTTTTGACATAAATTATAGTTAGACAAATATCTTTATCTCTTATTATTTTGTAGGGCTGAAATATAATCAATGTCATTAATAGATCTAAATCTAGTAATATGGATAGGAGAAAAGTAAAAGAGTGACAAGGAGACACCCAATAGTAGTTAGGAAAAAAACTTTGATTCATTGGTGAAGTTAATAAATGGCACCAATAGTAAAATAGCTAAGGCATCGATAAATCTAGTGGTTGATCAATTTTAGTAGATGAATCCACTCCATTTTGCTGGAGAGGAAGGTTCCATGATTATTAAAAATTGCCAATATCAAATGAATATAATATTTAAGGGTATGTCTTATCGAGATGATAAAAAATGGTCTTAGGAATGCTAATGCTATAGGATGTTGCAAGGATTTGGTGAAGCTCAAGACATAGAACAATATTTATGAGTTGATCAATGAAGGAAATATCCTAGAAAGAATTTATTGAGGAATTTGAGCAACGATTTATGCTAATATCAATTAAAGCCAAGATAAAGAAGTGTTTGAACTGCAAGTGTGCCCAATTGGCTAAATATATGCCTCACTTAGGGACACTCGAGGAGCAATAGTATTACATGTTTAGGAGGAGCTTGTGAGATGTAATTTGGGTAGCTTTAGTGGTAGTGCAAATGACTAAATATGTAGAATTACTAGAGTATACCATATATTTGAGCTGGAATAGGATATCTTGGTAGCTAGCAAAATTAGAGGAAAAAGAAAAATGGAAATTTTGAATTTTAAGTATGAATACTTTTGGGAAAAGGAATACATTTGGTGCATCTCAAGAAAGAAATTTTATACATAAGGGATTTAATAGGTTTAGATTTCAAATAAACCTTTTATTAATAGAACCAATTTTGATTCAAGTGAAGTTAATTGATATAAGAAATGTGGCAAATGACATCTAAGGGAACATAAATTAGATATTGCCTACCTAATCAAATGCTCTTTATGTAAAGAATTAAGACACATTACTAGAACTTGTTGCATATTTCAAGGCATAAACATGACAAACTCCTCAATCTATGGGAGAAGAAATAATGAAAGTCATGGGTTTATGACAATTTCAAGTTGTACGACCAGGAATGGATCAATAAGTAATGAAGAGGTAGACACAACTTTACCCTATCACATAATAAGAGGCTCGTTAGCCCATTAATATCATTAAAGGTGCATTATACCTATAAAAATTTACTTCTTATGGCTTAATTTTAGAGTATTTCATTCATTTATTTCTTGGTGCATGATAAGTAAAGGGTTTGATTTCAATCATTAAAATATAATATAGTCTTTAAGTAGGAAATTGAATGGAAGCTAAAATGGCAATCAAATTTGAAGTGAACTATTCACCTCTAAAGAGTATGGAACAAGTAATATAATAAGTGGTCTTATCCTTATGTTGGAAAATAATGATATCAAATGTTTCTAAAGATACTTCAAAAGTGGATGTAGATATGATAAATCAATATTATACTTGTTCTAACTTTCAAAATGAAAGTTTAGAAAAAGAGAAGATGGTAACAACTCTAGTTTTTATGACCAGATTATTTAAAATTTTGGGGTAAAACCTTGGTAAGGAGCTAAGATTATTATAACTCTCAATTTTTAAGTCAGATAAAAAAGAAAAGCCCTAAAATCAAGCAATGTGAATTGTAATTAGGTATGACTGAACTTGATCATGATAATTTTTTCACATATGATATTTATACATAAAAATATTAAAATGATAATAAAACATTAAAGAGAATTTTATAAGCTCAAACTATATAGTTTATTAATATAAAAAACTCATCAATATGAACTCAATGGCTTTAATTTATAATTTTTGGCGACCTAAAAAATTTCTTATGAATTTTTAAAGATGTGGGTAAATTTCTTATGCATGGTAGATTTGCATTTTCAAAAAACTTTTATTAGTCGAACCCACTTGGTGAATAATAGATTTATAAATATGAGAATATCAGATGCACCTTGGTATCATAACTACTTTAAAATTTTGAGATGAAATTTCTAAAATTTGGGAAGATTATAATACCTTTAAATTTAATAAAGCATGTATTTGAATATGTGATAATGGTGTTCGATGGATATAGTGTTATTTTTTTAGAATTATTTAGTTTTAAGTGCATCTCAAACAATGTGTTAATTTGTAAAGGATCTTAGATTTGTGGTGTAAGCTTAAAAAAGAGATCTTAATGAGAAATTTATTGGTATACAATTCATAATTTTTAAGAAGCATTTGAAATTTTTTTGATTTGTAGAAATTAAAGCCATTATTGGATTTTTTATATTATATGTATATATTATTTTATATTATAAAAGAAAAGTATAACAAAGCTTCCTAAACCTTTGAGGCCTTACTAGTTGCTTGAAAGCAAAAAAGAAAGCTTAAGAAGAAAAGAGGAGATATTAGTTGAGAAAATTTGAGGAAGAGTTTAAGAAAATTGATGTAACAAGTGAAAACCAAGAATTTGAGGAACTGTAAGGAATTTTTGGAAATCATGTGAAAAGAGAATGATTTAAACTTTGAATCAATTTATTTTTAAAAGAGTTAGTAATTTATATATTTTTTTAGGTTTTTTGCTTCCATATATTGCTTATGACTTGTGTTTTGTGTTGCTCAAAGTCATTTTTTTCAATTTAGGAAGAATTTGGTGTTCCTTTAGTTAGTAAATATGAGTCATATATTATAAGTAGAGGTTGACATACTGTGTATGTCAAGGTCATGTACCATACGTCAAGATCCAATGGTTGATACATATAGTGTTATATAAGAAATATGTTTTACACATCCTTTACTAAGGAGTTTTGAATGTCATGTCAAAATTTTCATAGACAATGCATTGATGTCAATGTACCATATGTAGGGGCAAACCATATTTTGAGCCCAACGTATAGTACATCGAGACAACTGGATGGTGTGTGAAGGGGAAGTAGCAGATTTGAAGATAAACATTTTAAGGGCTTTAAACAATTGAGTTATGAATATTTATATATGAAAAGTAACATTTGAAGTGGAAGGAAATATTTGAACAAATTATAAAATTATGAATTGATATGTTGTGTACAAGAAAGTAAGAATTTTATGATAATTGTGAACCAATTGCTTTATGTAACCAATGAAAGGAAAAAGAAAGTGATCGAGGAAACATTTCAAAGCAACTAGGTAAATAAATTGAGATAAATGTGATGCAAGTAAGCTATTATTAAATGTCTTGAAATACAATGATCTCATATGATTTCATGTGAGTATAATTGCATAGCATAAGATGATTTTAGCATATATTTTGATCTTATATAGCATAATGTAAAATGTGATGTGCAAATGAATAAAAGTTTATACAATTATTATTGCACTTAAATTACTATATAATTATTAGAATAACAAATAAGAAAGTGTAATTTAAATGAAAAGAAATAAATGATCAATAAAATTAGGCTATAACAAAATAATGATTTATTTTATAATATGATGCAAGATAATAAGAAAATGTTATGACTTTCTTATGATATTATCCCAATAACTACTCAATATGATGTGATGAGATTTCTATCACTAGGTGTGATGTGCAAATGAATGAAAGTTTATACAATTATTATTACATTTAAATGTTTATATAATTATTAGAATAAGAAATGAGAAAGTGAAATTTAAATGAAAAGAAATAAATGATCAGTAAAATTAGGTCATAAGAGCATAATGATTTATTTTACAATATAATGCAAGATAGTAAGAAAATGTTGACTTTCTTATGACATTATCCAATAGCTACTAATATGATGTGATGAGACTACTATCATTAGCACTTAGTTTAAGCTCTTAATATACAAATTGACTTCAAATTGAATCTTTTTGTTGTCACAAGTATTTTATATAAGACAATGATTGGCATAGACTTCACTGCCTCTAGTACTTTGTGTAGAACTATAATAAGCACAAATGATGTGATTAAAATAGTTGATGAATTATAAATAAAGATTTAGAGATGTAATATGAGATCTCATGAAGTAAGGATAATGATTATTAGAACAAATGACTTTTTTTATTAAAAATATGAAAAATTGAAACATATAAAAATGATAATAATAAATAATTATAAAAGAAGAAGTATATGAAAAAGGTTATATATATATATATATATATATGCATAACATATGTCTATATATTAGTAATATATTTCTTAAGAGTATTTTTTAGATATAATGCATATTTGTTATTTTATATTCTTCATTTATACATTATTTATTGAATTTTTTTATTATTCTTTATTACTCATAGTTATTAATTTGTTTATTGTATATCTTTAAATTCATTATCTATTTATATTATAGGTCAAGACATAGTAATATATGACATATGTTCCTAAGAGTAATGGTATTATGTTGAGCATTTTGTGGTGAAATTACATGACAAATTCTTATACTTTGTATCTTATGTGCATTTGGTGGTGTAGAAGGATACTAATACAAATTTCTTTGGTAAACCTTGATGTTAAAGAAACATATTTGATTGAGTTTAACTTGTTGTAGCAAATAATATAGTAGTCTAGAACTAAAACAAATGGACATGTAAGAAGGAGATGCTACAACAACTATGCAAACGATGGGAAGTGAAATGGAGGTTGAGGAGAAGTGTGATTGGATCACGAGGAGAGCTCTTTGAGCCTTTAGTTGCTATTCTTTCCAAGCTACCCCCATTCTAAAATTGCATGATAAGGGGATGAGTAGCTAAGATGCTTAGGAAAAGAAGGCTTTCCACCCCCTTGCCCAAGGCTCACACAACTTCTTTAGATTGATATCTCAACTTGGTTAACATAATCAAGGAGCAAGGATAGGCTCAACTGGCCACAACTGATGAAGCTAGGTTTAAAACATTAGTCGAAAGTGGGGCTTCCTCGATGAATACATCAGAGGGATAGGAAATTGACTATTTAGGTACAACTCTCTTTTGATACTATAATAATGTAGTATTAACTATTAGTATGATTGTAATAAATGATTCAAATTTTTAGGAATATAATGTTTACATCCTTATTAGTCTTTTATTTGGGGAGCCAATAACCTTTTCGATAGCTCTAAGGTACTCATGATCAACTAGTTCCCCTCATCAAGAGGACACCATTATGACATTAAAGAGTTTTAGAAGCAAGTGAGTTATAATTCTTATCTAAGTGGTTGTAGAGCAACTACTAGAGGACCTTGGCTTTGCCATGAAGTTGTTTGCTGAGAGTAGAGAATTGGATTAGTGAGAAGATGTAGTAAACAAGACAATCAATATCTTGTGATAATTATAGTTTATCATTATTTTTAATATAATATAGTTTTATATCATGATGTAATCATACTCCACTTGTGCATCCTAGTATTTGGATTATGATTGGAAAAATGCACATCTTATTTGTTTAATTTCATAATATTTTGACATGTTAAAACAAAACAGTAAATATATATTTTATTTTTATATAAATTTATTAATTCTAAAAGGCCATTATGTCTTAATCGATGAGAGGCACTGAACAGTTATTATAAATCTATAAAATTTTATTTTAAATAATTTAATGCATATTAAATCTTTTTCCATTTATTACTAATTAAAACGAAATTTAAAAGTTATTTTGAAATTATGTTTTTTATTTTATATAAATAAAAATGAGAAAGCTATACGTTTTTGTACGGCTTGTTGTGCTTCAACATTTTTTTCTAAGGTTAAAAAAGCAAAAAATAAATAAACAAATTCCTAAGGATCATGAAGATTGCCGCAGGTCGGCGATCATCCTGAATTGCACAGTGCAGCATAGCGGAGCCGTCTTGGAGCGGTGAGGAAATGGGTGATAAGCAGAAAGAGAAGGGGGGAGGGGAGAGGTGGAAGGCGGCAATCCTAAACTTGTCGGAGATGAGTGCGAACCTGGAATCGCTGCAGAAGATCCTATCTAAGAAGGCCGTTTTCGTGGACGAAGAGACCTTCTCAAAGGCATCCCTCATCACCGAGCAGGCCAGAAACATCAAGGTTTGCTTTTATCTCGGTACTCTTCCCCAAACCCCTACAGACGCACAGACACACTTATTGCTCCATGGAACTTTAGCAGGATTTTTTGGGGTCTAACACTTTGTTTAGAATGACCATTATTTGAATGTATTGTTTGACTTATTGTTGTAGCAGCATCGATTTAGGACAAACACTTAAGTCTTTACGCACTCAAATCACCAGGTGGTCGTAAATTTTGACTAGGGTCGAAATAAATGGGTCCAGCATACATATGGATCTTCATCATTCAACGTTCTGAAAGCTTGCAAAAAGCTAATAAATCCAGGTTTAAATCCAACACTCCAGAGACTTGGGGGATGTAAATAATTTCATGAATTGGCAAGAGAGATGTTGAATTCACGGTTTATCATGATCCAGCAAAGTTTTGTCAAGTTCTAAGTAATGCCAATCTCAATCAAGAGAATGCAAAATACCACAATGGCAGTAGAAAGTAATTGTCTAAAAAATTTCAGGAAGTGATGACAGCAAATTCAAAACTGTGAATCCAATATGAAATTAAGGGAATAGAAAATACAATGCAAAAGTTCTTTTCACTCCATGGCAATTTTTTTGTTCCTTTGAGTATCCTCATAGTTACCAAAAATGGCATCAACTTCATAATTCAGTAATCATCGACTAGGATATTAATGTAGCTAGAGCATCAATTTATGGTCTTAAAAAGAAAAAGGATAAAAAAAAAATCTCTCAGATCAAGCTTGAATTGGAATCAGTGTACTGTTTGTCTGAGGTTAATATTTAGCAAAATTCTGAAAGCATTTTGGGCCAAGGTGCTTTCACATGCAAATGAATTTGGCATGTACAGAGTGATAGTTATGCTTTTAAATTTATTATGCAGCTCATGTTAACTTAAAGAGTGTGCTTCCTTTGTAAACCATACATTGGCTAAATTGTATTAAATGATTCCTGATGCACTTATGTTTTATGTATGATGCATCCTAGTCTCTTAACAAACTCCTATCTGGATTCTCAGGCCTATTATTTGAACTTGTTACATATAATTGGTGTACACCACTGTAATTGGGCTGAACTTAGAAATGAATGCCTTGCAAAGTAGAAAGCATCATGACTGGTTGGATTTTTATAAACCAAATAATAGTTTGTAGGTTCTAATTGTTGATCATAGGAGACAATGCTATAATTTTAGGGACCTCCCTTTTATCGTTCTACTATTCCTGACTTGTATTACTAATTACAATAAGGCTAGCACAAGATATAAGTTCAGGTAAAATCAGTGCTTTAATCATGGTTTTGATCCCAAAGGTCATCTCTTGTTATGCTTTATTTTTTTATGTGCTAGAATATAAGGAGTTATGCTTGCTGAGTATCAAGGAAGGTTTATTTAATGGAGGGCTCATGATATTCATATTGCACTTTGTGGAAAGACAAATATCATGAGACAACAACTAATATTATAAAGACAAATATGATAAGATAACTAAACCACTCTTGATGTTTCATAGTGTTTCTCTTATAGAAGATTATTTCCTACTTCATATGAAAGATTATTCAAGAATTTTCCACATTTTTACATTCAAAGCTGCCTTGTACAATTCTTGTGGCATGAAGCATATGTCTTGAAGGGATTTGTTGAGTGGAATATGGATCATTGAATCCCTCTTGAAGGTTACAACCTCTATGCAAAATATGGTGCTTCTCCCATTTGTTGCATGAATCATCTAACATTTTAATGAATATGATTGTATGATAATTGTTCCTATTAAGTTCACTCTTTGAAATTAGAATATGCAAGATGGATAGAACTTCTTGAATTTTTTTATAGATTTAGTAATAGAAACTCTTCAAATTTTGCATAAATGGTATGATAATGAGTCAGATGATCATTGAAGGTGCAAATTGATGTTGATTATAAATGTGTATATTTCTTTTGGGTTACAGTAATCTAGGGCAAACTCATTTTCATTAATAGGCTTAAGATAGCTTAGCAGTATGTCCTTTTTGAGCTTCAACCTTATGTCTTGTCAAACTTACCAACCTTGACATTGTGTAATGCCTTGATGATGATATTTTTTTGACGTTAATATCATATATCCTTTGGTAGCTCAAACCTTCCACTTCCAACAAGTCGATTGTAATGTTGCACATCATCTTTAGCCAACTAAAGTTCCATTTCCACAAAGTTCATTGCCAAGGTTTGGGGGTTATGGGGTTTATTTCATATCAACTTGGCATATGTAAGTCCAAGATTATTTTAACTTCATAGAAGGGAGTTTTTTGTCTTTTTCTTATTTCATCAACTTTCAAGGATTAGATAACCTTATCTATTTGAAATTATCTTCTTTGCTCTCTTTGCTTTCATGATTATTAGGTTTTTCTTATGAATTTATCCTAGCTTTTGTTTGATGATTCTTGCCTAGGATGCTTGTCAAGCTTCTTGTATGAGGGAGTGTCATTAAGCAATAGACATTATTTATCACTAGCATCTATCATTGATTGTTGCTTTTCTTCTATTCCTGTGTTGAAGTTCTAGGCATTAGACTTTGTAAGATCTTGTCTTTGGTGAATGATTATTTTAGATCTCCTTTTGACCCATTGCAAGGACATGATAATGACTAAATAGCAATGAAATTTTGCATTAACATGATCATTTAGAGATTTTTTCAAGCATAAATTGCTTTATTTTTCAAAGAGTATATTGTTAAGATATGCACATTGTAATTTATTTATTGAAAATTTTGTTATTAGCTTTTATTTCATTTCAATCATAGTGGTAACTTGTGCCTTTTTTTTGTCTTGCTTATATTGTTGTTTATATGCATTTTGCTATTATTTATTTTTGGTAGACCTATGGTTCTAGTTCAATAATGTGAGGTGATATAGTGATATATCATAGTATTTGGTGGATGGTTATTATTGATTGGTTAGTTTCTCTTTAGTTTCCTATTTTCTATTCTCATTTGATTTATTTTTTATCTAGGGCTAGATCCTCATTTTGAAGAGGTGAACTAAATCTAGATGAAATATTAACTTAAAAGAACTTATTTAGTTAAGAATTGATAAGAAAAGGAACATGGATTTTTGAACAAATTCATCTATCTATACTAAGAGGTGAAAAAATTATTGTATATCAAATAATTCAAATTTTGTTTGTCAATAAGCTGAAACAAGAAGTAAATGGAAATCTAGAATAAGATGACATTTTGATTTTCTTGTTCTCGAAAATCTTTTATGAAATCTTTTATACATGAAAATAGGAATGTGGAATCATTTACACAAGAAGAATAGACAACCTATGGTATCGTTTGAAATAAATATGAACCATATATTAGCAATAAATCATTTATGTAAACATACTAAAACAATTACTGTTATTGGTATCAAACCAATATCGATTCATAGTAGCTAAATCTTCTAATCAATAATATTGCCAAAGAAACAATTTGAATTTCCCTAAATTTTTTGTGTCTATATTAATATGCTTGTCCTCGTTCCAAAATTGTCCGCAATTTCTTATTTTGTTTTCATTGCAAAATATTGAATTTTTGTCCAAAACATTACAATTTTGAGAATTGAAACAAATTCAAATTTGAAAGAATAGCCATCATAGGATGTGGAGTTGATCTTGATCTATAGAATATGGGATGCCATTGTATTTTAGAGAGGTGTTGAAGAGATGTTGCTCACTCCTTGAGAACTTTTATGTCAAAGTGCATTATTTTGTTAGTGTTTTATTTGATTCTTTGGTCTTTATGTTCTATGTTTTTGTACGTAAAATAGTCATGGAATATGTTAAGTGAAAAATCTATTCTTTTGTATAGCCCACCACTTTCAAAGATGCTTTCTTTTACTCATATATGTGATGACAAAAGAGTGAATAATATTAGATCTAAATTGCTTACTTTAAATTGGGTGTTGAATAACTGATACTTGGCCTTATTTTCTTGAGAGACCATTCAAGGATGATATTTGACTGGGTAAATGATATCATCATTGCATCTATGTTTTCTTGAGAGAAACCATATTTTCATAGGTAAGGGGTGTGTGTGTGTGTGTTGGGGAAGGGCCAATCACCCATAAACTCACGATTGGGATACTCGAGGTGTATTGGTACTTGTTTCCCTAGGATGATAGTCGGCAAATATTCTAGAAGTGGTCATTGGATTTTGACGCAATTGGTTCTAATAATGACTTGGTTAAATAATATTGTTATTGCACATCAACCTGTTACATTTGAATGTCAATTGACATCCATGTACACATTTACACATCTATAAAAGATTCAAATGTCTTTGGAAAGTAGGATTTTCCTTAGTCATTGCCCCTCAATCCAAAGAGAGATATAGAGTTTAAAATATGGATTTTAATATGGAAATGAAGATTCATATAGAACAAACGAAGCAATGTCTATGTAACTGCCATTAATGTTATGTTATGGAAGCATTGAATTAATCAGTAATTTATGGATGAGCAACATTTAATATTTATCAGTAGATGTATCTTGAAGGGCATAAATATTACAAACATAGACATCTACAGAGTGCTAGGTGACAACATTTCATGGCTTCTAAAAAGTTGTTATATTGCAAACATGTAGAATTGAGATATATTTTGCTTGTTAATGCATTTTTTAGTTAGGTTTTGGACATGTGGCAATTTTTTGGACACATATACAGACAAAAGGATGGTTGAAGGATAACTTGAAGGATAATGAGTTTGCACTTAGTGAAGACCTTGTGTTTTCTTTCTTCCCTTTGAAGTTATTGTGTTTTGTTTTGTGAGAGTTATTGTTCATGGTAATTAAGGTAAAGCTTTGAGATAAGATTTTTTTCTTTCAAGTTTGAGTGAAGATCTTCTAGGGTGTGGTAGTGATTTTTCTAGATTTGAGTTTTCATATAAATCTTTTTGTTCTTTGCTTTGTTGTTCATTTCAACTTTGCATTGAATATTTTGTTATATAGGGTGATGAATGGTTTAGTTATATATATACTTGAATATAAAAGGTTAATTTTGGTGATTATCCTGAGGTTTTTTGTAACCCAAGTGGTATTTGTGGCATTGCATCTCTCAACAAAGAGGAGGCCAAGAGAAGCTATAAAAAAGTGGATTTGTTTGCCACTATATAACTTCTTTCCTAGTTGCTTCCAACCTGTCAAAACAGAATTTGTTTAGTGATTCAAGGGACATTTTTGTTGTTCAATAGTGTAGCACGAGTACTCTTATTTTCTATTGTTCTTTGCTTGTTTTTGCTCCTTTTTGCAATTCTTTAGTAGTGCTTTGCTTCAACATAAACCCTTCATCAACAATGTGCTTCTTGGGATTTTGACCAGGCTCTTGAACAGAGGGTAGAAACTTTGGAACGGGAGCTGGATGCTGCAATATCTTCAGCAGCTCGTGCTCGCTCAGAGAAAAGATTGGCCGAGGCAGCTCAGCGGGCTGCTGAATTGTGCACCCAGAATGTCACCAAAGAGCTGGAAAACACAACAAGTATGCCTATCATCCATCTATGTCTTTGTATGCCTTGTCTTCTAGAGATATTCTGGATATGCTACACAATCTTCAAAAATTCCTTATTTTGGGTGCCTTTCTCTCCTTGGTACCTTTTTTTTTGTTGTTTTTTTGTATTTTTTGAGGTTTAGGCCAAGGTGATCTTATTCCAAAATAGTGCAAGCTTTGGGCCATGCTAGCTTCAGGCTTGAGATACTCATTCATTGTTCTTATCATTTCCAACCAACTAGTGCATGGAAAATGTGGAGGAATGAAAGTTGAAAACCATCTGATAAAACTGATTCTTTCGATAAAAGGTGATCAAACTGCACGACACTTTAGTAGGACGAACTTGATGTTGCGTAATAAACTTAGGTTTTTGTTTTGGTATTTCTGTTGCGGAAGAACCACGTGACCTGAAACACAATAACTTAAAACAAAAAGCTCTATTGAAATACTTCAGAATTAGAGTGTGGTTTTTGAGAATCACAAATAGTTGGTTATGTTGGTGGAATCTCGTCCTTAAATGTAAAATGTCCTCATACTACAGAAAAGACTATTATTTATCATGAAGTAATTAGCCTTCATTACTAAGAAAGAAAATTATCATTGCATCTCTATAAATTTATTAGAGTTCAGGTCAGGCAAACTTCCAATTTTAAAGTTATGATAAAACCTTGATTATGCTCAGCAAATTTCTTAGTCCCAGCAGTCTTGATACATTACATTTATTTCTTATGTGCTAAACCTGTGCCCTGGTGATCTGTCTTCTCAGTGCCATTGCTGGCAAAATGTTTCCCTCCACCATCCAAATACATCCATCAAGAAATACATTGATCATGCAAAAGAAATTGAAAGGGAGCATTAGCATTTGTATATTTGACTCTATTTGTTGCCCTCACGTTGAAAGTTATTTTTGAATTCTTGTTGTATTCTTTGGCATCACTTTGTTGTGGTTCCAGTTGCAATTTTACCAGAGTTCGCTTGAAAAAATCTTCTTGGCTGAAAATATGACATCCAACATTTTCTCCCTTGGTTTGTTTTCTTTTGAAATGGTACACAATAAAAAATTGAACTACATTTTGGAAAGACGGTGGAGCTAAATACAAAAGCTAGATTTTATACTGTCTGTTTAGCTTGAAATCTGCCAGTGGTTTGGAAAGAAAAGATTGGGAGATGGTGGAGTTTGTTGGCATTTAGACTAAGTTGCTGTTATTGGCTTCTGGCATGAGAGTTGCATAGGTAATTGAAGAATACTTTTGGTGGCTGTCAATTAAATATTAAAAATAAATCTTTGTTTAGAGGTTATTTTCCATTATATTTACGTTCATGAATGTGTAAGCAAATGCAGATTCAAGAATATAGATATTTTATTCTTTTTTTAATCCTTTTCAAACAAAGAAATAGTATGATTTTTTAAGCTAAAGGATTTTCAGAATAGGTGAATTTTCATATTATTAGATGTTAGAAGGGAGAAAAAAGGTTTTGCCATTTCTTTTCTTCTATGTTCTTTAGATTCCTAAGTAGATGGTTTTGGAATTTTACTTGACAAGGGTGAATTCATCATTGATGTCTTAATTTCAGAGGTGTTCGAGCTACATATGGAAGAGTTGCGTGCAAAGCAAGAGGAGATCTCAAAGAAAGATAAGGACATCAAATTATTGGAGGCTATAATACAAACACTTAGTAGAAATGGCTCACGTAATTCAGATGACTAAATTTCAACCTGCATGTTTAGTTTGGAATCTATGTATTTACCAAATTGTTGTTGGTGAAAAAGATTTATTCATGCATGAAAACTGAGTTACTACTGTCATGTAGCCCAATGCTATGAAAGCTTTGTGTGGTTTTGAGGGAAGGGTTAGCCCAAAGGGTTTATTATGCGTAGTTTTACTCTGTTTTTTGTCATATGCCATTTTGGTTACTTGAGCACGTGACCTATGACCCAGAGGATCCATCTCTCACATCTCTCTTGGGGCATTGATTGGGAAATGAACATTGAAAAGGTGGATAGCCTTTACTAAATTGTAAACTATTAGATGAATTATCTAATAACACATTTTCATAGCCCATGCATGTAAGTTGATTGGCGTAGCAAAGCCCAGATCACTTAGCGGAATTTTTCTTCTGTTGCAGATGCATTCTTATCAAATTACCAGTTCTTTATATTAGCTTGCCCATTTGTGAAGTTTTTGTTATGTTCGACATATGTTTTTTGAAGTTTAAGACTAAGAGCGAAAATGTTTGCTAGTTGCTTCAAGCCAGAAGCTCGTAGTTTTGTGATCAGTGCCGTTTCAGCTAACATCCTTAGATATTCTGCTCCTAAAATTGTCCCTTTTCAGATGTGATTGGCAATTACATGTTAAAAACCACAATGATAGGTTATAATATAGTACAATATCATTTCCACGACTGCAATGTACTGTTGATAAATCATAGTTCTGCTTCATCAAAGGATTTAAGGCATGATTGTTGAAGTTTGTTTGTGTGAACCTATGAACTGCTTCAATCTTTTGAAAAAACCGCCAAAGCCTAAGGATGCTAAGTCACTAAACCCAAGAGAAAATATCACCACTCCTTTGGTTGGGCCTTCATTTTCTTTTTGTTTTATGTTCTCTTCTTCCTCATCTCTGCCGACCTTCACGGTGTATGATGGCCATTCCTTTTATTTTGTTCTCTCAATGTTAACGATTTTCTTCACAATGGCTAAATGGCAATTCTTTTCCCTTCTCTGTGTGGTTTGTCAAATTCCTCTTTTTGTGCTTAGTTTATTCCAAGGTATTATGTTGAATACGTAATTTCATGTCCCAAGGCCATCGTGATAGTATATTTTTACAACACTACTACGATTTCTTGGTTTATTGATTGTTGAGCATATCTTTTTGGCTTTTGTTGATGCTAGAAAGTGATTTCAATGTGTGTGCAAATGTAGGTTCCACATACACAATTGGACGTGGTGGAACTCAGATTTGCCTAATAGGGCAACACAAGTTCATCTGGGTTGATGATGGGAGGAGAAAGGGGTGTTGGTAACATGACCTCCTCCCTTGAGGGATATTTGGTAGAGGTCAGATTAATTGTTATGTTACAAAGAAATTAGACTATATTGGAGGTAGTGGATTCCTTCCCTCTCTTCTTATACTCTTCATTTGTGTTTTTCTTCTTATTCATGCTTTACTTTGGGACCTTAAGGGAGCTTTTACAAGCAAAAGCTTCCAAATCAATTCTTATGATTTGATTACGATTAAACTATTTGGGTGGCTGGATTTGACAAAGTTACAAACAAATTGAGCGATGGAGTCATGCATTTAATGTGCCAACTAGTGGATTAATAGTTAAAACAACTGAGTTGGAAAAGTGGTCTTGCTTGAATAGGTCGAGTTAGTGGGCGATTTGGTTCAATTGGTTAGATCAGAGAACAGGATTGATCCTGTCGCTTGTCAAGGCATCAAGCACCTTGGGTGAGGTGAGGAGATGACGTTTAGATTGATGCTGTTTAGGGATCATTGTAGGGGAAACACTTTGAGGGCCTTTGCCAATCTAAGTAGCTTTTAACTGAGGAGCGAAGGGAACTTGAGTAGGTGTTGTCATACCTTGCTTGACCTACAACCCAATCAAATATAAACCATCATGAAAATTGGTATGAATTAAACTATAACATAAGATTGAGGATACCTAAAACTATTTAACACGTCATGATGATGATAAAACATCAATTCCAAAAGACATTTCCAGCCATAAAAATCAGATCAAGCCAAAAACCAATAGTTATGCACATTCAAAGTGCAAAATTTAATACAAATATATACATCTATATATATTTCTAAAAGATGTTATGTATAATAAATACAGCTACGTACTATCTTCTTAAAGATATAATACCTTACAAGAACATCACAAAACACACCACAATTCTATTAAACTTCTATTATCTATCAATTAGTTCTCTTAACTCCTCATGTGCTTAAAACATGACATTTAATGGAAGTAATAAACTTCATGTAACTCAATAAGTAAATTATTATTTATGAACATCAATAATGAATAAATTGTGATACAATGATTACTCATAATAATGAAGTGATAACAAAAAATGACATATGTGCAGCAAATATAGAAGAAACATTATGAGCATATAATCAAAACTAATTTGTATATATGAATTATACGATCATACAAAAGTACGCATAGATGTAGAATTATGATTATATCCATTTCTTAAACATATTTATATTCATGTTTTTCATGTCACTTGTCACTCAATTTGCTTTTTTCATTCTCATGCTTCTTATATTGTACATATATTTCATATTTCTCGTATTCATAGGAGCTCTAGTTTTTCTAAAGACCATTATTCTAACACTATGAGATCCCATCACATTTTATATCATATCATCTTGCATCTCATCATATCATATAAATCGTAGCTCGTAAGTAGGTCATAGTCTACTAGAAATAGATTTCCAATAGATGTGTAGTTGTTATGAACCATGTACCTTGTGTGTGTCATGACTTATATTTTTCTTGATTGGCAACGCATCACATTTGGACCAATAGTCCTTCTCAACCCCACATTTTGTGTTCCTGATGACTTATATCTTATCAAATGTACTTATAGTCCTCGTCAACCCACACTATGTGCATGTCTACTTTTGTTTGATTAATATGAACTTTTAGTCCTTATTAACCCTACATTATGTATGTACGAGATGACTTTTATTTGATCTATTAATTGTACCATATTGTATGGGCTTGTAGTTCTTGTCAACCCCACATCTTATACGTGCAACAACTCATATTTTTCATCTCCAATCATCAAGCCCATAGCAATAATGGATTGTATTTGTTGGAGATAATATCTTTGGAAAAACAATTTATCCTTTTTTTTAATGTCATATCATAGGTCATATGATCATAGCTAAGATTTTCAAAATAATGTCATTCGGTTGATGAGAAAGAAAAAGGGATATAGAAAATTCACATGGTTGAAATATAAGTAGCTACTTTTGAAGTAATAAAACGAATAACAACGTAGGAGTGAGAGTTAGAGTCAAAAAAAAGATTCCTAGCCTAAGTCATATCATGAGTTTATTTCATATATCATACCATATTTTTATGTCACATCATTTTGCATATGATTTTATTTCTTTTTTTTTTTTCCTATTTTTAATCTTTTTCTTTTATCTTTTATCTTTTATCAATTTTCTTCTTTTATATTAGGATATATACATTCTAATCAAAATGTATTACCTAAATGCATATGATTTAGCTTCATTGCATATGAAAAATAATACTTGTATCATATTGCACATTATTAGAATATGTATTTGAATAAAAAATGATACCATGTGTTCATGCTCTTGTCAATGCATTATTCAAGATAAATATCAGTAATGTATTTATGTAATAGTTACATTAATTTATTTATCTTGAGATTAATTTTTGATCCAATTTCTCATTTCTTGTGACTTATAACACATAACAATCATGTTCAATTCAATTACATTGTATCTATTTGATCAATTATAATAAGCTTAATTAGTCATTCCCAAAATCTCATTAATTTTTTTAGTTTGCTCCATTGCGAAATACCCAAAACTACTGCTCAGAGCAACAACTCCTCTTTCTCCAGACAATTGCTTGCTGCAACTTCGTCCTCTTGGCAAAATTTCCTCTAGCCTCTGCTGCTCTCTTTTTTACTGCCTAAAACTTTTCTATCCGATTCCTTCGTGCACAAGGCAGCAGTCGGCTCAATACTTATCCAAATTCCCTTAAGCTATAAGCTTTTCTCTCTTTCCCTTAAACCTCAGTCGGATCAAGATGAATAAATCCTAAAATCAAATAAAGCAAATTTAACTCTTAATCTCCTTTAAATTTCGACACTAAACCAAAAATTTGTTTAAGTTCCAAAAATTACAAATCATCATTGTTTTTCTTTTATTAAGCTCTCATTATATATATTTTCCTTTTTGAAATCCAAAGTATTTTATAAGTTGATTTATTTTTTAAGATCCTATCAATTTTTAATATTTTATTTTCTTTAATATCAAAATCATAATGTTAATATTTAAAGCTTAATTTTTTAATGTTATAAGTGCTTTACCTTAGATCATTTAGGGTGAGACTAAGGAGTGGCAATAAGAATTGATGCCAATTGGCATAATAATGGTTAAAAATAAGAAAGATCAGTTGGAAAAGTAGTGTTACTTATGGTGGTCAAGATGGTGGGTTGTCCAATTGAAGGGAGTTCAACTAGCTATATTAGAGAATGTGATCAATCATTTTGCCTATTAGGACATGAAGTATCTTGATTTGGTTGAGGAGACGAGTTTTATGAGGTTAAGGCCCTTTGCCAAACCAAGTAGATCTAAATTGAAGAGTGAAGGAAACTTAGGCATGGGTTTGTCTTATATTATTTGAGGTGAAGCTAGAAAGTGGCAATGGGAGATGCAAGCAATATAGTTGATATAGCACAAATTAGACTTTTACTAGGGTTTAATTTAGAACTCATAATACTAGAAAAGTTTAATAGATTATTAGAGAATATTAAAAGAGATCATAAACTACTTAAGGTTATGTGATGTGTGTAACATTTTTATAATTATTCAAAGATTATTATCCAAAATTATAGTATAGATTATTAAATAGAATAAGTGACATGTTAAACATTAAGCTTAAAGTTCTACTGAGTAGTTTTATCACATCTAATTTTACATATAAAATATAGAATTTAAGATAAACTCTATGTAGAGTATTTCAATAGAAGAAAACGTAATTTTAATTTTAGATTACTACCTAAAAAATAAATGTTGTTGAAAATGTTCATTTTTTGGCAAAAATGTCTTGCAGTTTCCTTTAGAGTTGGCATGTGGAGCATTAAATATGGAAACGGGTGACGAGGTGGAGGTTTAAGTTTGTGGGAAGCTTGGCTAAAGTTGATGGTTTGGTGGTTTGATCAAGAGAGTGAAAAGATAAGTGAAGACTTAAGGGTCTTGGAGAAAGAGGGAATTTGTTTGATTGTCGACTCTTCTGATGGAAGGTCTCTCACCTTTGATCATTGTCTCTCACAAAAAGAGAAGCGTTGGAATCTCTCCAATAACAGTTAAGTACACACTCTTTACTCATAAAAGTGGAATTTCATTTATTAACAATAACATTACAATGAGAGAGTCTCTCTTATTTATAAATGAATAAGAGCTCAATAATTATGCATAAAAAACAGAATTAAATGCATTTTGGGAACATATAAGCATAAGAAAGATGAGAAATCAATATAGAAAAAGATAATTTTGGAGTTAAATTATTTAAAAATCCAAAAGAAATTTTAAAAATTCTAAAATATTAACTCCAAGTGGGCATAGGAAAAGACAATTTTAGATTTAACTTGAGAATTTAAAAGTGATCTTTAGAGTTCTAAGACGTTAACTCAAAGTGGGTTACCAACATTAAATATAAAAATATATGAAATCTTTAGAATTCTAAAACATTAACTCCAAGTGAGTCAATTACATTAAATATAAAATATAAAAATGCACAAAATGATAATGACATTATGTAATCTTGCAACGTGACGATCAGACATCAATGACGATGCCATTAGGATGCCAACAATAGATGAGACAGATGACGGTGGTCGGTCGCAGTTGGAAGGCTGGTGGGTAATGGGTGGTCAGGCTATGTTGGGCGGTCGGGGAGTATCGGGCGGCTTGACTGATGTAGGACTAACAAAATTTGCTTAGTTAGAAAATTCGTGACTGATGCACAACAAAGAGCAGGGCCGTCTCCCTAAGGGACACACACCTAGATACGATGAGGGTTGAACGCAAAAGGCACCAACCAATGAATCCTAACTAAACTTAGGATCGATAGCGGCTAAGAAGTCGCTAAATCGATTACGGCTACACACTTTCAAACACGCAGAAATGGGGAGTACTTAGATTGGTTAAGTACCAGTTGAACTTAAAATATAATTTGTAGTAAAAGTTGCACTTCGCAGAATGAAAATATATTGAAGACAAATTAATAATCTAGGAATAGAAATTACTCGTAAAAAGGAAGACGAGGAAAAACCAAAAATTTCAACTTTAAGATGGTTGAGCGGTGAAGGAAGATGATAGACTGGAGTGGCGTCTCACCACTTGGACCTCGCGTCCCTCCTCCCAGTATCAGAGCTTTGACGAGTCGGCACGCCAAAGACACTCAGAGCACTCACGAACTCAGAATGGAAGCAAAGAACACTAAAAAAGCTTGCATTAATTATCCAATATATCCCTTACAACAGAAGAGGACTCCCCCTTATATAGGAATCCATAAGGGTACAAAAGACATTTTGACTCATAACATGGGAATACTAAAGGACACATGGGTAAACTAAAAGTCACCTAAAAATTACAAACAAACTCCTAAAAATCTGAGAAAAATAATGAAAATTAAGTTCGTTCATCCTAATTTCGGATGGCTGGAGGCGCGGCGACGGCGGCGGCGGCGGCGGTGCAGGTCGGTGCGGGCCGGCGCGGGTCGGCGCGGGTTGGCGTGGGTCGGCGCTGGTCGCAGGTTGCGGGTTGGTGCGGGCTGGCGCGGGTCGGCGCGGGTTGGCGTGGGTCGGCGCTGGTCGCAGGTCGCGGGTCGGTGCGGGCTGGCGTGGGTCGGCGCGGGTCGCAGGTCGCGGGTCATCCGGTGGGTAGCTTGGGTAGGCGCCTGGCTGGACTCATGCACAGCGGTTCGGGCAAACCCGGATCCGGTTCGGGCACGAGCGGTTCGAAACGGCGGCGGGCGGTTCACTGTGGCGGCGGAGGTTGCGGCGGAGGCTGCGGCGGAGGCGGCAGTCGGTGGCAGGAATAGTGATTTTGGCCTTGTTTTTTTTTTTTTTTTTTTTTTTTTCTCAAGACCAGGTCCTTGGACGTCGAAAGTCCTTCTCGAACATGATGTCCTCATCATTGACGATGGTGGCTGACTAGGTGATGTTGGCTAACCAGGAGATAGCAATTAGGAGCAACATACAACCAAGTGATGACAAACGATGACGATAACAAGCAAAGCATGTACAAGAATCGACGTCAATGATGGCATATTTTACTACAAAATTTGCTTAAACAAACAAAACAAAAAAAATGAAGATAACTATAGGAAAAATAGTGTTGTAATCGACCCTTATAATTAACAAAGATAATTAATCAAAATAAGATTCGACTCAATTATGGCTTCGAGTTCGAATGGGATTGCGGTGATGTTAGCGGGTATGTGTTTGTGAGCTAACATAAGATTCTTCTGTTTTAATAATGGAGTAGATTGAGGCATATGAACTGAACTGAGGAGGAGATTTTCTGAACTTTAAGGTGACTGTAGATATGGAGTACCAAGCAACATAAGCAACACGTGGTAGGGATGAAACAGGAGGGAAAGAAATGTTGGTTAACTGAAGTTCCCTATTTTAGTAGGTTCAAACATATGAATCGTTGTATTGAAATACAATCACTACAAAAATAACGAAGATAATTATAGGAAAAATAGATTGTTGTAATCGACCCCTATGATTAACAAAGATGATCAATCAAAATAAGATTTGGCTCTGGTTATGGCTTTAAGTTCGAATGGGACTAGTGTGACGCTAGCGTGTGTTTGTGAGCTAACATAAGATACTCTTGTTTTAATAGTGGAGTAGATTGAGGCATATGAGCTAACAAGGAGACTTTCCAGAACTCTAAGGTGACTGTAGGCATGGAGTACCTAGCAACATAAGCAACATGCGGTAAGGATGAAACAAGAGGGAAAGAAATGTTGGTTAACAGAAGTTCCCTATTTTAATGGGTTCAAACATATGAATCATTGTATTGAAATACAATCACTACAAAGATAGCAAAGATAATTATAGGAAGAATAGTGTTGTAATCGACCCCTATGATTAACAAAGATGATTAATCAAAATAAGATTCGACTCAGGTATGGCTTTGAGTTCGAGTGGGACTGGTGTGATGTTAGCGGGTGTGTGTTTGTGAGTTAACATAAGGCACTCTTGTTTCAATAGTGGAGTAGATTGAGGCATATGAGCTGACGAGGAGATTTTCCTAAACTCCAGGGTGACTGTAGGCATGGAGTACCAAGCTACATAAGCAATAGTAGGGATGAAACAAGAGGGAAAGAAATGTTGGTTAACAGAAGTTCCCTATTTTAGTGGGTTCAAACATATGAATTGTTGTATTGAAATACAACCACTACAATTATTGCCTACCAAAAAAGATTTAATGGGGATGAATGGAGAGTAGCCCATCACATTACTTGTAGTTAGAGTGATATTACTTTCCTTTCTTTTGGTGATGGAATTTGAGGCGATGGAAGGGTGCTTTCCTGATAATTAGTGGTGAAACAATTGCATCATTAGTGGGTCGGTGAATGAGAATGCACTACAATAATGTTAACCATTGCTAGCGGCACAACAGCCAGAGTAATCGAGGCTAATAGATGCTTTTCCAATGATATGATAGTCGCTGAAGGATCTTCTACTAGTAAAGGATGCATAATCTTTTACTACTTGTCCAAGAAAGGAGAGAGTGGGAGAAGAGAAGGGGAAGTCCTTTAGAGGATTCAAACAAAAGAGAGCTTTTGAGCAGAGGAAAACTTGTTATGGTCAACCAGATTTCTATAGGTTTCAATTATGTTGATTCTTATTGGGGTTGAATTTAGTTCCTTCAAGAGGGACATGAGGCAAAGGCTTCTCTTTGCTCAATAGGTAGGTCTTTGTTGGGATTTGTAGTTAAGATAAGGGGAGCAAGGGCATGGGCTTTTATGTTTTGCTTATAAATTTCAATAGTGGTTTTTTGGGCACTTCTCTCTACTTGAAAGCCATTCCAAGGAGTAGTGAAGAGTGAGCTATGAACTTTATCAGGGTTTGCTCTCATAATGAGTAACCTTCAAAGTAGCTATATAGGCTAGAGCGATGGTCCTAGAATACTTGATGGCAAGTCGGCTAAGACTAATGGAAAGGAATTTCTCCTCAAATTGAAGTGCTTGGGCGGAGTAACTAAGCAAACCTAATTTGATTAGATGTTGGGCTAACAGGCTAGCAATTTGGCCAAAGTGATAAGACTGAGAAGAACGACATCAGGAGAGTTCACACTTCTTACATGTTTGATGAAATACTTTTCGATGCTTTGCTTTTGGTTCAATTGTTTGAGGTATTTAAGGAGGTGCTTGTCCTCTCATAAATCTAGTTTTGGCTTGTGAGCTTCCTCACTATTATTATTAGCCTTTAATTTATTGTTTGCATTGTTGATCCTATAAACTTATTGGTTTTCTTTCACTGAGGCAACGTTAAGGATCTTCAAAAGACTTATTTGTTATCTCTGCTTGAACATTGGTTCTAAGATGAGGAACAGACAAATACTTAAATGATAACCATACTTTTTGCATAATTTTTTAATTTTCTTGCCTTGGAACATCGACACAATATCTGTGATAATTGTTGGAGTTTCACATTTGTTGAAGATATCAACCAAAAGAAAATTTCTGACGTCAATTGTGGTTTGGTCAATGACATTTTTAGCTTTGACCCATTTTCAGAAATAATTGATAACCACAGAAAGAAATTTCTACTTCTAACAATTCTGATTAAGACAAGTCCTGTCCCATTGATTGTTTAGAAGACTTTTATTTGCATCTTTGCTTGACCATTGGTTCTAAGATGAGCAATAGATATATTTTTAATATTGTAGCCGTACTTCTTGCAAAATTCTTGAATTTTCTTGACTTGGAACATCGACACAATATCTGTGACAATTGTTGGAGTTCCAAATTTGTTGAAATATTGACCCAAAGTAAATTTTTAACTTTGATCGTGTTTTTAGTTAATAAGGTATTTAGCTTTGACCCATTTTTAGATTTAATCAACAACCATAGAAGGAACTTCCACTTTTGACTATTTCGAAGGGAACAAGGAAGCCTATGTCCTATTGATTCTTCAAAAAACTTTTATTTGCTATCTATACTTGACCATTGGTTCTAAGATGAGCAATAGATACAGATTATGATAGCAATACTTGCAGAGTTCTTGAATTTTCTTAACTTGAAACATCAATACAATATTTGTGACTATTGTTAGAGTTCCAAATTTGTTGAAGATATTGACCCAAAGTAAATTTCTAACCTTGATTGTGATTTGTTTAATGAGGTAGTTAGCTTTGAGCCATTTCAGAAATAATCAACAACTACATAAGAAACTTTCCACTTCTGACAATTTTGAATGGAATAAGAAAGTCCATGTCCTAGACTTAGAAGGGTCAAGGTACTAATATGGCTTTCATCTCATCTATTGATTGCCAAGGATGAGTTTGAATTGGGCTACCTTTGTAACTTTGGGATTAAAGATTTGGGATTTAGGTATGAGTAGGGTTAGTGATTTAGTATTATGAATTTTTAGTTCATGTTGAGGGTTTGAAATGTACGTTTGGGGATTGGAATAAGTTAAGATGGTTTTGAGATTAGAGATTAGAAATAGGTTAAGGTTGATTTGGTGTTAAAAACTTTTAGTTTATATTGTTTTGAGATGAAGGATCAAATGAATAGATGAGAGAAATGTTAATGTGGTATTGTCAATTTTCATAAAATTTTGGGTTTTATTTAAACATGTTTTCAAGTCATATAGGGCTTTGAGGTAAGGGATGATGAGAAGGTTTTAATGAAATTTGTAGTAGCATATTTTGAGGAACTGAGAAATATCCTTGTGTATAATTGGCCAAAAGAATCTTTGATGCATGATTTTCATGATCAAACTAGAGTTGGATGCATGATCACCACAATCCTTTGAATGAATTGACTCAACAATATCCTGCACTTCTAAAGGATAGGCTCATTTGAGCAGAGGCTTGAAATAGGAATTTTTGAACAATTGCTCTTTGAGCAAAAGATATTGCTAAGCTTGGCACTTAGTAGTTTCATATTTTTGAGAAGAGAGAACCCTGAATTTAAGATATGCTTTGATTATGTCCATTTAATGAGGAGGCTTCTTCAATTAATGAATTCCAAAATCGTGTACCTCAATACAAGGCCTCTTGAGATAGGGAATATCCTTATGCAAGTTCTAATACTTGCTAGTGAATCTATTTCCTGACTTCACTCTTTAAGAATTGTTTCATATTTTTGAAACTTTCTTTTGTTGTTTGAACAAATGGAAGAGAGGATCAAAGGATGATGAGGATGGATTGAAGATCAACAGAAGTAAAGGCAGAAGTCTGATACCAATGATCTGGAGGTCTTGTCTTTGGAATCGAAGATTTTAGATCTTTAGCTTGTATTTTTGTTGTTCTTGTTTATTCTCATGGATAGATCCAAAAAATGTTTATGCAAATTATGGTCCCAAGGTGATTTAATAGATGTTTTTTTTTTTATTAAAAGTTATAAGGGAGATTACAGAGCAAGGCGTAAAAGGAAAACCTGAGATCTTTAAAGATCGGTGATATCCAAGGAAGAAGGGAGAAAGGAGAAAACAACATGCATTGAGGAGGATGCAAAGAGAGAAGAAATATTTTTTGACAGTCTCATTTCTCTTTTGAAACTCTTTGAATCAAAATCTAGAGATCAAATCTGGCTAATGTAGATGCTGAAACAAAACCACTAAGGGTCTATTTATAGCTAAAGAAAATGCTAATGTAAATTGAACTCATTTTCAAATATGGAAAATTATAATTGATATTTAGTTATAGTGATGTGACTAATTAGAGTTAATGTGCATTTTTTGTTAATGTGATTAAGTTTGTTATGATAGAACAAATTATGTGACTTGAAAACATGATTGAGCTAATTGTGAAAATCAAATTTGTTAGAGCGTTCAAAAGATGGTTCAATGTGGATGAACAATTTTTATTGTATGTATAATTCTTGATGATATTAATAAATCTTTTATAGAATTACGTATATTTTGTTTAAGTGATCAATATATGATTTGTGGTCCAATCAACAATTGTGGAGAAAATAGTGTAAACTAGATATGACATGGAAAACATGATTTATTGTTTTGATATTTAGTGTGATAGACAATATAAATGACAATTTTATCTGAAAAAGAGTACAAATGAGATTATGATTAATTGTATTATAATTTTTGGATTTCAATATGCAATTATTGTGAATTATACTCATGGTTTTGTTTTTGGGTTATTTCATGAATACTGAAGGTATATGGAGCTAATTTGATTGTATTTGATACAATTCTTTTAGCATATAACCACGAACATTAAATATTTTTAATTATGAAATATCTATACTAATTATGAATATATTATGAACGTTATTTATTATTTAAATGGCTTAATGATCCATACAAATATAATGATGATATAATAATGCATTCTAGTATATATTATATTTATCATGATGGGTTGTTTATTCTCGTAATTATTAAAAGAACTTTTGTTAACAATAAATTCAAATTAAATGGCGATTTTGAATTTTACTATATTTGTTTTTTTTATTTTAACTGTTTGAGTGCTACTTTTCGCTTGTGCTTTAACTAAATTATGGTTGTAATTAAATTTTATTTGATTCTAATCATTTGGTCTAACTATAGCCATACAAATATGTCTAATAACCATTTAAATTCACAAACCATGTAAATATACATGTTTTGAATGTATTAAAGCAATGATCTTTTATATTTTAAAATTTAAATTGTCAATGTCTAAGAAGGTAATATAGAAAATTATGTAATCTTTGGAAACATGCAAGTTAATTTGAATTTGACATGATTATATTTTACTCTATAGTCTGAAATGATTTATTTTGGAAGTTTGTTCGCAATTAATCTATTAAAATTAATTCATAACATAATAATTGATAAATACATCAAATTAGATGTATGAAAAAGATTATACTTTGACTAATTAAATGGTGATGAAATGAAATCAATCATTAGGAGCAGTTCGTATATATATTTTAAAAGTATACGGTAGGTGGTGCTTCCCACACGTTGTTGAAATTTGATTAATTGTGTAGTAGTGTGATAAATAACTTGATATAACACGACTTGGCGACGTCAATGAACAGGAAGGTTTAACTTGTAAGTTTGTTAATTCAGACACGAAAGAAAAGTTTGATAAGATTTATTAGCTATATAAAAATTTGTCTTATAAATTTTAATTTTCATGAAAAAATAAAAAAAAAATTATGGGTGAAAATATTTTGAGGTTTAATAAAATGATTAAAAATTGTTTTTTTTTTAACTTTTCTTTTCAACGAATTTGAAATTTATTTCCAATTTTCAGAGTGAAAAATATAGTTTTGGAGCATAAATTAATATTTTTTATTATTTGATTATTATTTTGCCTAACATTAAGACACCGTATTAATAATGTAGGTTAAATCATTAAAAAAAAAAAAAAATTTTGAAAATCCAATATATGTTTATTATTTTCTAAATTTCTATTTTCCTTGATAAGCTTTGAAAACTTTTCTTAAAACTGTGATTTAAAACTCAGTAAAATTCATTTTGACGTCGGAAAATGTAGTTTAACTAGCTTTTATTCCTTTTTTATTTTAATTCAGTTTTTTAAATATGATATGTATAAAAATGTAAGCAAATAATTAAATATTCGTTTTAATTTATTCAAACTTTAGAGCAAGTCAAACATAAATATATGCATACATTAAAACTTACAAAAAAATTGGGACAGGTTTTCTTATAAGAGGAGAATCGGCTACGAGTCCTAGCCACGGCTACGAGGTGAGGAAGCAGTCTCTTCAATTTGATCTTCAGGTCTCAAGAACTTCCTCTAGATTCAATTTCGCTTTTGTATCATCCTCCTAATCGGATTAGGACAGTCCGAAGTGAGAAAACTGCCCAGCGTTTGAGCTCAGAACGCCGCCTTTGTTCGCCATTTACTTTTGTTTCTTCATGCATCTGTTAGATGGGATTCGGAATGCCAATGGTGGCAAATGAATCCTGATTCTGTGCAATCGGTTTATCGAGTGCACTCTAGGTTCACGTTTTTCTTTTCTGCCTCCATTGGATCTTCCATGCACAATTAAGCATTAGCTTTGGTGTTTTTTGAAACTGTCGGAACCTTATTTGGACAGATCTGTCTCTATGTCAATGTTATTCATCCTTTCCTTATTCTGTACTGTCGTTCTTTGTGTGGGCCTGCTTAGATCTGTGTTTCCCATTTTTTGCTGGGTAGTGAATAATTAATTTGCGGAGAGCACGTAATTGTACCGAACTCATACTTGTGTCTTCAGCTGTAAATGTGATATTTTACCATCTTATAGAAAAATGAAATAATGGTGTAGCTTTAATACCCTCGTTGAATGAAGGTAATGGAGAAACTCCCAGATACAAATAGAGATAGGGGACAACACAAGAAATTGAGAGATTTATATGGGAAATCTCACACGAGGGGGAAAAAAAAGTCAATTATCTCGATGGAAGATCTTTTCTAGAAATAATGCAAAAGAGGCTATAGAGAGATTCTCCTCTCTTACAAGCTTTCTCTCATGCTAATAGCCAATTTATCCTCTCTTGGTAGCTACTAGAAGATTCTTTTAGGTTCCTTATTTGGTCATTTACGTGTTGTCACACTTTGTATGAACAACATTTACATTTGTGTAGACTTTCTAGCCATTTGTCGTTATCACTACTTTATGCACTGCATGTTCCATAATACTTTTTAAAATTTTACAGACATACAGTTTAGTTGATTTGCCCGACCTTGACTCTAATGTTGTTGTCAAGTTTGACTTCGCCCTTGTGCTTGATTTGAGCATTCCACCTTATAGCATATGATTTGATAGATGCAACTTTTTACATATGATATTTTAACATTTACTGTTGCTTGTTGAATATCTAATTAGACTCCACAAATCATCTAACTCGCACTTATGGGTTAGTCGATCTGATCATCCCCACATGATAACAACCTTCAAATCTTAACCTTCCACTCTTCTAGTGTAACTTTCCTTGTTGTTCTTGTTAATAGTCAATTGAGATAATACACAACTAACTTAATTTTGGTTAATTGTTGGCTATCAACTTAGTCAGCTTTTATATTCCATGTTAAGGATTTTCTTTAAAGATAGTACTTTGTAACCAATTAACTACATTATTTGATTACATTTTAGTTGAATGTGCTTTTTCGTCGTGTGAAAGATGGGATTTAACAAAAATTACTTTGCCTCACCTTACTCTAGAAGAAGATTTCTTAGTAATTTCTCCACATTGCTAGCTTTTGAGATGATAATATCTAGTTCCTGTTTGTTTTGTTAAGTATGAATATATAATTTGAGGTACCCTTTTAATTGTCTTCATCTTGTATTGAATTGACTTTGATGTAGTCTCATAGTCATACCACTTGAAGTATAGGCTCATGTTTGAAGATTGGAGTTCCAATTGCAAACATGTGTGATACATTTGAAATGTCACTCTTGAGTATATAGTGATTGTTTTTATCCATTTTGAAATGACTCCCCAATTATGTATTGTTAGATCTAGCATCTTGAACTTGAATTACTCAATTATTTTTTCTATATGCTTTTGTTCTCAGAATTTCAAAGTTCATCTAAATTTTTATTTGAAATCCTCATCCCAATAATTTAACTTTTTGGTGACTAGATACTTCATTTCCGACTTCCATGATAGTTGTCTCTCCATTTTGTCGCTCTCCCTCATTCTTGACATTGCTACTAGCATGTCGTTTACATACAACAAGCTTCAAATCACTTGTAGTGGCAATAATGGTCCATATCACAATACCTCGTGTATCCAAATTGCAATGTATTAAACCATATATATCACTAAGTTGGAGCTTTTTTGGCTTATATGTGTCACAAACTCATCCTTTCTGTCAAGTTTTACCCTATTTGTCTCTTGAAATTTTTCAGGTTGTCTTGTGGATGCCTTCCTTTGGATCGTTTGAGAAAATGCAGTTTCAGCATTGACTTGCTCTATGTTTAAATATTCAGTAGTTTTTATGTTTCATAAGATTCTTATATTAATTACTAAACCAAAGAGGATAATATCTTGCACAGTTGATACCTTGCTTTTGTTAGAAACTCTAGGTGCAACTTTGGCTGGGTTGTTTAGTTTCGAGCTAAATGTCGTAAACTTTCGTTATAGTTGGTTCCATATACGTTGGAACCAAAGCAAGCCTAGATATTATGAGATCAACCCATACTCGAAATAGAACTGTGTTGAGGTTTTTGATTGGTTATTTCCCAGTAATTAATTTATCAATAAAAAGATAAGAAATTATTTTTAATTTTTTTATTTGTTCCATTTTAGAAACGAGGGGCTTATTACCCCCATAAACCATCCTGATGTTCTTTAAAAAAATTAAAAAAAGATAACTTTTTGTTAAATTTTAATGGTGGTTTGGATTGTTTCTAGTTTACTTGTCCTCTAGAACCGAGAATCAATTTGACCTTGTTGGTTCTCTTTGTTTTTGTAATCAAAATCATCTTTGACCCACCTAAAACAGATCCAAATGCTTCAATTTTGCTCTGTTTTTGGTTGGTTTTTGCTTTTTTGGATATTTTATTACAATCTTATTAAAAACCCTTCATTATATCTCCTTGTACCTCTTACTACCATTGGTTCTTCTTTCAAGCCATGGAGGACTTATTTCTTCTATAGAGCTTTCTTTCTTTCTTACAAATCAGAAGTTTTATTTTCCCAAATGAAGCGATATATTTTTTCAATGCTTGCTTTCACTTGATAGAATCATTGATTTGCTTTGTCATAGAAAAACTAATTATTTATTCAACATAAATTATGAGTATGTAGAAAAGGGAGATGCCCTTCTACATAGCATTTGATTGCATTAACATCAAGCTGTTCCATGTGCTCATTGTTGTTATGCATGATGACTTACATTTGAAAACTCTAAAGTGTGCCATGCTTTCTTTTTTGTCTTGAGCTTTTAGTTTTTTTTTTTTTTTTTTTTTTTTTTGTAACAACTTGGCCAGGCAATCATGCAATCTTGTGCTCTCATTCAAATTCTTGTTTGTTTGTTCAAATCCTTGATTCTATTGTGCCCTATTCAGAACCATATCTTATTTTAATTCAATGAATAGCATAGAACTTTTTGAATTCTTTGAGATCATACTTGCCACCATTTGTTGGACCTTAGACTTTTGATTTGAATATGAATTTCATCTCCACTTCTACTTCGTTACTTTTTAACATTTGAAAAGACATTCTAAATCTTCATGAATTGATCTCAAACATTTTTCAGTCATTTATAAGGGCCATGTAATGGCATAAGCTGCCTTTACATGTGTTTATTTGGGTTGGAATATACACATTTGTATGAATTAAGACAAATTTTCAAACTTGGATTCTAGACTTGTTTTTGAGAAGTTGATGTGTATATGTTGAATTCATGGTTCCCACACTCCCATGCCAACAGACTAAATTTTGCAGAAAGATCTTTGAAGTCATGGTTTTTATTTACTTTTCACTCTTGTTTCCAAGTTGAAGATGCCATAATTTGAATTGACCTTGGAACTTTATATTATTGTCATCTTTTGTTGCTATTTGTCATATATAAAGTTTTGATCTTGCTCCCTTGTGCTATTACCATTGCATCCTTCATGGACACTTTTCCATGTCTTGTGCAATCCCATTGATGAAGAAAAATGTGGTTTCTCTTTGTAACTAAGGATGCATGCAACGTTATGCTTTCTCAACTGAGTTTCATTCTAACTACATTAAATATGCGAGTCAACCTTTTCAAAGATCTCCATTGGTTCCTTCTTTAGAATATATATCTTGCCGAACTTGCAACAAAAGTTTTTAGCAAATTTTTGAATGATGTCGATTGAAACGATGCATTAGATTCTAGAATTTGTAACTCAAATAGATTATCAATGCTTAGGAACTAGGCATTCTAAATATTCTCAGTTGTTATATTCATTGACCTGCCATTCTTTCATGTTGGACCCTTCTTCTTCCTTGGAACTTTATAGTCTCCTTTCAATTTGCCCTTCTTGTAATAATTCATGCATACGACACATTGGCATTGTGAGTTGCTTGTTCCTTTTGACTCTAACCTCTCCCTTTCAACATTATCTTATCTTTCTAGTTATGATTTCACTGATAGGTACTATAGCGGCATTCAATGCTCAAGGAAACACAAGTGAATTCTTTGGACTCTTTTGCTAAGTCCTTAGAATCATATCTTGAATAAGAGCCTTCACTTTGTCATTAAGATTGTTATCCTACAATCTCAATAGAGTTGTAACAACATTGAACTTATTGTTATAACTTGTTAGATGGTACTTGACCCATCTTAAGATTGAAGCAGTGTCTCATTGAGATGACTTGTAGAGTTGGCTTAGGATTTAGTATTGTATGAGGTTAGGGTTGTGGCTGTCATGTACAATGAGATGGACGATGCTGTGGTGCTTTGGGTGGTGCTTGGTTGAGCCTAGGGGCTTGGATTGGATAGCTCTGATACCATAAAGAGAAGAAAAAATATTTGTTTTCTTATTAGAAGATAAATAATTTTGTGTGCTATATAGAATGTATGGGCCAGTCTGAGAGATACAATCATCAGATAAAGAATAAATCTCCTGCAGAAAATATCATGAAAATTCTGTTATAATTAAATATATCCTAATAAAAAATGTCACAACATCCTCATGATCAGAAGTTACCTTATAGCATGCAAGGTGTAGAGTCAGACGGTGCCTACCACATTTATGTCCTTAATGTTATATTCTTTGTTGGGCGTGCTTATCCACTCTGTTTGTTGGGGTAATTTTGGTGTGGCATAGTGTTCTTGATCAAGCGTACTGACATTTTGTCATTGTGCCGTTGTCATTTCCATATCTTTGATGTTTTGAAATTTGCTCAGCAAACACACTATCTATTAAGTAAAGAATGGGTCGTGGGATTAGCAGCGGAGGGGGCCAGAGTTCTTTGGGCTACCTTTTTGGGAGTGGCGAAGCTCCAAAACCTGCAGATGACAATTCGAAGCCTGCTTCTAATCCATCTCCAGCATCAGCTGACTGTAGCAAACAGCTTCCTGCTGGCATCTCAGGAAGCACTACAAACAATTACTTCAGAGCAGATGGCCAGAACACTGGGAATTTTATTACAGTACGTATACTCTTGAGCTGTGTTTTAATTGCAGCTGTAACTTAGTTTTTTTTTTGTTTTTTTTTTTTTTTTTTTGTTCTGCTATTTCAGATGGAACTTGACCTTATTTATCTGCCATTGTGCACATTTAAAATTAAAATAACTAATCAGATTACCGTGTTGCTGTTACTTTCCAGTTATTTTTTATTTAATATTATGTCCTTAAATTTCGGACAGCCAGTTTCTGTTGCTTCCTTACTCATTCCTTTCTTTAAACCCTTGCAGTTGAGAGTGACTCTGTTCATTTATCGCATTAACTGTTTTTAGGAACGCCTGTTGCATTTTGCCTCTGCCATATTCCTTGATAATATAGGTACTGGAAAAGCTAACTATATAGGAGCAAGAGTTTGACCCAAAAATTGAAGGTTGGGATTCAAATAGCATTTTGACTAAGAGCTTGTCAAATCAAAGGTTGTCACAAGTGAAAAATTAGTTTAGATCATGTTATAAGTTAATTTTGAGCCATAATTATATTAGCATGAAGTGGATCAAATTTTAGTCATTTGATATCTATGCTTTCATGTGTGTGTATATGCACATACACACATATATATATGTATGTATATTTGAATGTGTATAGATATATATATATATATATATATTATATATATGCTTATATTTATATATCTATATTATAATTATGTTTGATTGAACATTCAGAAACATTATAACATATGTTGATATATTTAATATTAGTGAATGTAAAAAATTATTAATGATTAAGAATTTGGTTGAAAAATCAAAATTGATAAAAAGCTGGATCATTTTTGGCTCAAATCAAAGCTGAACTGGTAACTAACAAGCGTAGACTAGGTTGAATCAAGATTTGATTTAATTTTTCCGATCCAAAACTTTGATTGGATTGAGATCGATTCGAAAGTGTTTGATCTGTTATTGAGCCATAGTTGAATCAGCTCAAGCCAGAATAATTAGTCACTCTAACTACGTCAGGCGTCCTATCAAATTTGTGCTATTTTGATCAACTAGGTTTCCTTTTGATGTTAAACTACTGTTTTGAGCCTTGGGGAAGTATTTTTGGCATCTACTTGAAACATTCGAACTTAATGTGATTTTGGTTATATCAGAACAATCTTGTATTTTTTTCTTTTAAAGGACCGACCTTCAACCAAGGTGCATGCTGCTCCAGGAGGCGGTTCCTCCCTCAATTACCTTTTTGGCGATGACAAGTGATGGATGGCATCCGGTGAGAGCTGTTGTGATCATCTGAACAAACAGTTATCCTTAACTTACTGTTTTTTGGAGTATGTATTTTCTTGTTGTATTGTGTGATACAAAGCTTTCATGTGCCAACTTTTCTTCAGCTGTTAGACGTGTGACCATAATAACCATTTATGTCTATCAACTCCTTAGACTAATTTGACCGTTGTATTTCCTTTTTTATGGTTTTAATTTCTTCTCTTGCTATTTTTATTTTTCTGTACAGTTTGATGTTATTCAATTAACATGGACAATAGTCATTAATTACAAGGCTCAAGGCAATTCCAATCCATATTCGTAGTAGTCAAAAGAAACTAACAAATTTCTTGTTGTAGTTAAAACAAATTTATAATCAGTGACCAACAGCGGTAATATAAAGCATCATAGTCTTAATTCCTTGTAGTTATGATTTTGTTTAGAAATTATCATCATTTTAAATCTCAAGTTATGATTGCTTCATAAACAAGTTGCTTCTACAAGAAAAGAGTCGAGGACAAGCACACAAGCCGTACAATGGAAATTAAGGAATAGTTCACACAAGTGTTGGTAAAGAGTTCCCTAAACACTATTAAAATCTTCTTGCTCTCTAGGCTAATGGGGAGTCATAGTTCTAGGTGATTATTGGATTGACCCAAGTAGTCTAAATAAGTGGTCAAAATAGATTGAATCAGATGCCTATTGTTTCACACTAGGTGACTTACACGAATTACCCCATTTGATTTTTTGATAATTCTTGGTAGTCTCATGTGTTTTATTGTAAACTAGAGAGATGAGAGAAGAAATAGCAATAGGAGAGAGAACAAAAGGAATATTGTTAAGATATTTTTTTTATTCTATAGCTTTTTTGATATTTGGTATAAGCTCTCATTTTAAAGCTTAATGCATTGACTTGAAATCCATTGGATCATATTTGGTTTGCTATATAGGTGTTTCCCATAGGATTCAATATCAAAAAATGACTATGTATGAAGCGGTTTAAGTCCTTTGGACCCCCTCTACACAAACACCCACATACAAAAAGCTTGTGTATATAAAACCTAACTTGAAAGTGTTATGTGATGCTCTTATGGTGTGAAGCCAAAAGATGGAAAAGATATGAAATAGAATATAAAAATTCACTTTCGTAGGAATCTCTCATTAGTAAGGAGCTATTTTATGAGATTTGAGAGTAGAAAAAAAAAATCATAAAAAATGTAAAACAAGAATACAAAGAACTTTAAATATTGTTGAATAAACCATCCAAGCGGTTAGACTACTAAAGCAAGCGATCTTTAGGCACTGGTCTAATGTGGTTGAAACTATCTCCTAGAGTGGTCAACGCCAGACTAAAAAATATTGCTGCTAAAATAGGGACCATGAGGTTGTCCAAGTTGTCCATATGATCGTGTGAGCTACTTAGATGTTTACAATGAACAACATTGTTGTTGAGCCAAGAATAAAAATAAGTCTCAAGGAAGTGTTTTAATTTACCTAGGCTAAACGCAAAGTCATATGCAACTAACAAAGTTTAGATTATCTTTTGTTACTATGTGGATGAAAATATCATTGTCATTAATTTTCTATTTTGTGAAGGTCAAGTACACTCAAATAAGAACATCACTTGAGTTTGACAACTTGTTACATTTGTTAGAAAGCCATTAGATATTCCTATATCAATCATGGATGGCCAAATCATGGATGCCATGCATTGATGACTCGATTGGAAAATAAGCTGCTCCACAAAAGCATGGTAATGCTCACAAATTTTAAGTGCATGAAAAGTTATTCAACTATTGCAAAAGGTAATCAAAACTCATAGGAATATAATATTTAACAGGATTCTAAGTTTGGCATAATAAACTTCTAATTAGATATTTACAACCTAAGTTATATATAAGGGTAATATTAATTTATTTGTTTTAATATTATCCAACTTCCAATGTAATTCTCACAATCTCTCTTTATTATATTGGGGTATTTTGTTATCTTTAGTTATCGTATATTAGTCAAAATTGATTCATGTTAAATGATGTCTCAACATTTTAAATCTATAATCTATAATGTAAATTCTTTCTTTTTATTTTTGATATATAATTATTCGTTTTTTTGACTACTAACATAAATGTCTAATTGAAGTCAGACTTTCTTTAACCCAAATCTCACAATAAGGTTAATCCAAAGATTCTCTTATAATTAACAAGTTCCATCTTGTTTTAATCTGAAGTTATGATTTAAAATATAGTTTTTAGGAATAACCTAGATCTTGACATCGTTCCAACAACTTTAACACATAAAGACATCTAAGAATCCAAGAAACTAGATGTACCTTTGCATTTATCTTGTTTATCTAACTTATAAGAATTGTTTTTCTTGATGGCTAGGCTAGAATAATTGTTTGATCATTGGTCAAATGTTATCGTTGCTATCGATGAGTTGAATTGCTATAGGAATAAGAAGTTTGTAAGTTCTTTTTGAGACTTATGATATGATTGATTCATGACCTTTAATTTGGGTCATGAACATAGTGGACATAAAGTGCCTGCTTTAGCTTGTGTCCTTTAGATTGTTTGATAATCTTTTTTTTTTTTCTCAATTTTTTTAAATGGTTTTTGATCAGTAGCTTATTTTTTACTTTGTCATATTTTATTAATTAAAGAGAGAGCAAGAGACTTATGTATTTGAAAGAATTTATGAATTATGCATTTCAAAAAGAATGTTTGCTATCTGTTTTTGTGTTTTATCACTAATTGAAATCATTTTTATTTCAAATTGACCATCCTTATTTGATACAGGAAATATTCGATCTGCACTTCAAAATTCTAAGTTTTAGAAAAGAATGATAAGGGTCAAAAGGAAGGAATATATCCCTATTCGAAGTAAAAGTACTCCAATTGCTGCATATTTGCTTGTAAATATTTTGTTTATTGTGTCCATAAGAAACAATAAACAAAACATCTTTTATGTAAATAAATATTGAAAGACTAACATGAAAACTTTATTTAATTCGAGTAAATTCCACAGGACTGCAGATATTCCATCACTGGAAGGGATAACCATAAAGTTTTCCAAGCTTCAGACGCTCCTGGGATTCGAATCTTAGAAAGAGATACACAACGCAGATATCTCATCAGTTCTTTAGCTCTCTTCCCTCGCATCAATTGATAACTTTTTGTACGATAAAGTTGACCTTAAAAGAAAACCTATGACCTGATATACGAATAAAAGACTGCACGAATGACCGGCGACACTTGACAAAGTCGAATAAACAAAAGGCATGAATAGGAATGTAAAGGAAAAGATTTTTCTGGAATAAAAAAAACTATTTAAAAACTTTAGGATCAGAAGAGATAAAAGTTCGAAACAATTGGCTTACTTTTTCTATCGAGGATAAAATCTGATGTATGATTCCAATCCCACCATTTTTATAATTTATAGTATGAAACTTTAGGTATTGATCATAAGCTTTGTCTTCGAAAGCAAAACACTTCATTACATACATCCTAAGATAAAACAGACCACACATCATATGGCATAGAACGAAGTTAAAACACTTGATAGCAAACACCTTAAGACAACCAACATCACCATAACAGCTTACTACAGACTTAACTCCAAGTGAGTACTAAGCTAGAACACCATACTACAGACAAAAGTAAGGACTTGTAGTTAGACCAGAAAACAACAAAAGAACAAAAAGATTGAAGTGACACCCATCAACAGACATCAAAGTTCATTCCCTTGGCAAAGCAAAGCAGATCAGCGGATTCTCCATCTCCAGAGACATCTTCAGGCACTCAGACAAATCTACTCCTTCACTTGACGGCATCCATTTGTAGTTCTGCAGCAGCTGAGCAAGCCAAAGATGAACGGTGGCCAAGCCCAATGCCTTCCCAGGACAAACCCTCCGGCCGGACCCAAACGGAGCCAATCTCAGATCAGAACCCATTATGCTCACATCCTCCGCGACGAACCTCTCGGGCTTGAATTCGTTTGGTTCGGACCAAATCGCCTCGTCGTGGGTGATTGCCCACATGTTGACCATCGCCGTGGTTCCGGCAGGAACGAAGTGACCGCCGACATGAACGTCGTCGATTGCAAGACGAGCCCACGACAAGAGAGGGCCAGGCGGATGCATCCGCAGCGTTTCCTTTACGATAGCGTGAAGGTAGCGAAGGTTGGGGATGTCGGCGTCGGAGACGAGACGGGACTTTCCGACGACCGCATCGATTTCGGCTTGAGCTTTGGATTGGATTTCGGGGTGCAGCACCATTCTTGCCATGATCCACTCCAGAAGAATGGCGACGGTATCTGTGCCTCTAAAGATCATTTCCTGAGACGAAGCAAAAGCATGCAAAAGAAAATTATAGAACAGAACAAGTCAAGCACATGCCAGGTAACATAACGTTAATTTATTTGGAAACAACGTTGTTAGTTTGCCAAATGGAGGGGTACATTTTATTTAAAACAAAGAATTGGCTATAGATGATAAAGATTTCGTCAATATCTAAATTGTTAAAGCTCGAAATAATCTATATTATCTAATGTGAAAGAAACAAATCTGACTTGCTAATCTATCATACCCAGAGAACAGCGATCATGTCTGAATCAGAGAGCTTCTCCTCCTTCTCTAAGTCGAGCAAAACATCCACGAAGTCTGCAACCCGGCTCTTAGTTTCACTAACCTCAGTTACTCTTCTGATCCTGTGCTCTTCTATGATTCCCCCAACAAATAAATTCACCTTTTGAACCAATATCCTGCATCTTCTTCGAACTCCCTGCAAGTCCATCCATCCCAACAATGGCAAATGGTCACTCCAGTTCAAAGAACCAAGAAGGTCGTAACCTTCCTTCACCATCTCTTCGAGCTCCAACCCTTCTCCCTTGCCAAAATCGTAACATTTCCCAAAAACACTTTCCATCACATTGTTCAAAGAGCCGTAGTGTAAAACCCTCCTCAACTCTACCTCCCCTTGCTTTCCCATCAGAACACTCACATCTCTAACCATCTTCTCTCCGATTTCCCGGCGCCGATCTCCAAAAGCGGCGATGCGCTTGGGGCAAAAGAGGTGAGTTGCAGATATCCTCCGTAGATTTCTCCAGTATTCGCCGAAGGGAGCGAAGCCCATCGCCCGGTGAAACAGGAGCTCGCGCGCAGACTCTTTGATGGGCCGATCGGCGAAGGCCGAAGAGTTGAGAATTTCTTTCGCCGTTTCTGGGTGGCTTGACACGACAAAACGGGTCAGACCGACAGAGAATGACATCAGACGGCTAGCAGCAAAAAGGCGTGCGAGAGCGGCGAGGACGCGGTGTGCTGCGCCTCCAGCGAGGGCGAAGCCGGCCCCCAGACCGCCGGGACCAAGGATGTCATTGCCATGAGAGGAAAGGAACCAAGCTATCCCTCCAGGGTATCGGAGAGCAACAGCTATTCCTAAGAGGAGTAACACAGGTATGACAGCGGAGGCGGAGATGGTTTGAGGAAGGAGGAGAAGCAGCAGAGAGGGAAAGGTGTCCGTCGAAGAAGACATTGCCGTATTAAAAAAAAAAAAGAAAAGATCGGATTTTGGAATGTTCCAGGGAAGAAAGACAGGCTAGGCTCAGTAAGAGCAGAAGCTTTGTAGAACGGGAGTGGAGGAAGGCGATGACCAAATCGGGCGAGGAATCAGTTTAAATAGAAGGATGGCGCATGGGTTAGAAGGAACCTGAGGCGACGAAATTAACCGTAGTGAATTGTTACACCGAATTGACGAATTTACCCCTCTGAACCGTTTTATCCAACTTCCGCCGGCTCGCCATTAAAATTATGTTATTTTGAACCTGTATTCGGTTTAAGAAGGTTAAATGAGACGGTTAAGTACTTTGTCTCAGCACTTGGATTTTGGACAAATAAATATTAATTGACTTAAAAAGGGTTTATTATTTTGTTATTCATCTAAAATTCCAAATGCACACATGCACGAAAGACACTTGTTTCAAGTAACCAACAAATACCTCAACAAATGCATTACAGCTATAGTATGATGGCTGCATGGTGACATGTACAGGATAAGGTAAATTAGATTAACACAATGGATAATCCAAACCTCTTTTGTCTTTTTTTTTAATATTTTAATTTTCTTTTTCAAGAGTCAAACTTTGTTGGCATTGATATATTATTACCTTGCAAATACACATATGAAATATTTAAAATAATTTATAAATAAAAAATTATCACATAAAAATTTTATATTATTCTATTGATCATGTGAATAGTACTTGCGAGGAATGAAAAAGATGACGACTAATTTCAAAAGGGTAAAAATATATGATACTTTACAAATTGTTTTGTCTTATTATTCGTTATGTTATTGATGTTAAAATACAGTTAATTTAAAAAATTATGTATTGCTTGTCAAGTAAATCTAATAAAATTATCTAAAAAAACTATCAGAATAAAATAATGAGTTAAAATTATGTTTTGGATGTATATGAGAAAATTGAAATTTTCGTAGGTTCACTATAGGTTGAAGCACATTTATAGCGTGAAGTCATGAGAAAAAACTTGATTCTCATGAACATTAGTTTGAAAATGCATATTGCATTGCACATCATGATATCATTAATCAAATTAGAGAATTAATGTCATGTATGTTTATTTTATATAATAAATATATTGTATCTAATTTAGTATTAGTTTATGGGAATAATATGACAAAGATAATAATGATAGAACAAATACTTTTGTTTATATGTCATATTACAAATAATTGGAAATAAAAACACAAACAATATGAACATGTATATTTGCAATTATGATAGATAATATGAAGCTTATGTTAAATTGAATAAAAAAATATAATCATCTTAAGTAAGTGAAACTCAAACTAATTATCAAGATTTAAATTTAAAATATTTTTTTAACTAATAAAGATTATATTAGTAACGCATATTTTGTCATATAACATGACTAAATTGAGATCATGGACTAATAACATTATAATTTGATGTATGCAAAAAAAAAGTTAAAGTTATGAACTCATGTTCCAAATGCAATCTTTTTTTGACATATTATTTTTTATAAAAAATATTTTTTCTTTATTTTCATTTAAACAATTATCTCTTATCCACCATTAGTAGTATTTACATAAACTAAATTTGTTCATGATAATTTTTACAAAGCCATCATATCAATGAGCAATAGCCAGTCAATAGATGTACATACATTGATGAAAGAAGTTTAAAAAATTACACATAAGGTCCCTTCAAATCAACCTTTTTTTATAAAAAAAAAATATTAGATATATTTATTAATAATAATATAATTAATTTTTTTTACCTAATTAATGTATACAAATAGAAATTAAAAATATGATTCAAATTTATATTAACTAATTTAATTATTTCTAAATATTGATTAGTATATTAAAACAATCTTATATGTGCCTAAAAGAAATCAACATATAAACTTAAATAAATCCAATTATATAAATATAAATATTTAATCGTTAGATTGACCCTTTCTTTCTTTTTCAAGACAAATAAGAATCTAAACAATAGAAAACACCATTTTGCAAGTACTTAAAGGCTTCATCTATTGTACAAATGGACCACAAATAGATTATTTTAAAACCTTCATATAAGCTAAAGCACATATGTATAATATTCTCCAATAAATTCTTCTTACATTTTTAAAATCAATAAATGGTGATGAAAAAATATTTTAAATAAAAAAAAAACTTTCTTTGCATGGGCTTTGATAATCAATTAATGGAGTGGATACATATTTTAACTGAGTTAATTTAAAAAAAAAAAAACATACAAATAAAACAGTTCATCCAAAGAGGAGGGTATTTCCGGTATTTGATCCTGCAGAATCCAAACGGCCCTTTTGTCACGACAAGCGCAAATGTTTTGGAAAGACACGTGGCTATTACAAAACGCTGATCACTGGCGGCGCAAACGGCGGTTGAACGCCTTGGCCGCCCTCATTACTACAGTAGTCATGCGCGGTTAACGACTGCGGCGCAGCGAAGTCTTTACGGGCTCATGAATCGGAGGCACGATCACCGTCTGTATGATGTACGAACGGTCCTGATCTGCTAACAAACGAAGCGGGGAGCCGCATCGAGTTTTTATTTGTTCTCGGAAAATGCGGTGAACGATGCGCCGCGGCGGACATATTTATGTGCGGAATGTCCATCGTTACCTTTGAGTTATGGTTCGTTTGCCGAAGCTTTTTATTTTTTATTTTTTATCTTTTGGCGCGCTTCCCAGTGTTTTTTTAATTAAATTTAAAAAATAAAAACTCCACCTTCTAGAATATCCATTGAACTAGTTCATACAAGCAACGCATCGACCAAAAAAGCTCACATCTGTCAACAGAGTGAATCCACCTGTTGAGTTTGCATGAAGCTTGTGTATATGTGACATGATATAGGAGGGGTACTCTATCAATAGTTATCATGTATTACAAGCTACCAATAAGTATATGTCTATCTAAATTATGATATGCAAGTTTTATTATTTAAGTGAAAGTTAATATATAAGAAAAGATTATCTTAAAAGAGTCATACGTGAATGAACATGTTATATATAAGAATTAGATAAAAAGATATAAAGAAAATAATTTTTAATGATAAATATAACAATAACAAATAAATATCATCTACAAGTTAATTATTTAAAGTATAATGATATTATTAGTTGATAAATTTGAATATTTGCTAATCATGTTTATGATATGAACAATAATGATTGTAAAATAATATGAATTAATTAAAAACTCGACTTATTGAATTTTGTAATAATTAAATTGAAGTGTATGTTTTTTATCATATGGATAATAAACTTAAAAGAATTAGTTTTCTTGGATGCCAATTTATTAGTCTTTGAAACAAGTAACTTAATCATTGGTATTATATTTTATTATAAAAATTTACATTTTTCATATAACTACAAGAGTTGTATGCTTTTAACTCTTGTTTTATAGAAAAGCACCCATTTGAAGCTTTTGATAAATATCATTTTACATAATTTATTTTAATCATAAGTTTTTTTAATAATATATCTTGTGTCTCATTTCTCTTTTATAAATATTATATTTTCTTTTTATATATACGTTTTTTTGAATAATCATGCTTTCTCATTTATTTTTGTGTTAACTTAATCTAAGCATTGATTTTTGTATGTAATTAATATTTCATTTATCTTTTTTAACAGTTAATGAATTGATGATTAATTATAAAATCTAATCAAGAGTTGATATGATTATTTATTTATTTATTTTTAAATTAAACTTTGTTAATTACTGTTATTTATTTTTTATTAGAGTACTCATAATACATGACAAACCATATTAATGAAATAAATTAGTTGATTATGTAATCATTGGTTCAATTTGAGTTTATTATTATGTGATATATTAAAAGGTTTAGCACTTGACTTAAAAAATTTTAATTGAAAAAAAATAATCAAATTGGAATCTAAAATTTATATTATATCACGTGCATTTATGAGTATAGAAACTTTATTATAGTAGGATTTCTCTCCAAAAAAAAAAAAAAAGAAAAAAAAAAGAAACTAAATGCTTGCTCCATTAAATGAAAAGGATGCATGCTTTTGTATACCCACCCAATAGCTACGACAAATTCTGACATGGAATTGCATGCTTATAACATTTGTTGTTTATTTAAATTGCATTTAAGCTCTTGTTTGGAATATACGTTTCAAACTTCTTTTCTGAATTTTTTTTTAATTCAAAGATATTAAAATCTTATTTTCAAAGAAGATTCGAGCATTTCGAACATCTTTTTTTTTTTTGGGTGAGCACTGAAAAATGTGTTTTTCTTTATCAGCTCTATGTTTTTATCAATTAAATCCCTTTATTTTTTTATTTTATAAGTCTTCTTAGGCTTGTTTTGAGGTTTGGAATAAAAAGGCTTTTTTTATAAAAAAAAAAAAACTTTGTTTAAGAGATTATCTTCAACTAGATGCAAATATGATGAAAAATTCCTTCTATGTTTAGATTAATAGTAACAAATATTGAAGGTTAGCATCAAATGAGATACGCTTGAGATTGTATCACTCTTTCTTTTTGGATAATACCAACTTTTTAATACCCACCAAGCGACCCACTATCCTTAAAGGGACTATCCAATGGGCACTCTTTCTATCAAATGGGGAGGACCATCTCATAAAGCTTGAGGCAGCACAATATTCCACTTGAGAATGCTTTGTAGATCACACCTTTGAGCTTATTTTTTAGTTTATACCTATTGCTATAGCCAATAAGTGCTTGGTAAATGAATCTTTGCATGACCTAATATTTGCTTTTTTTGCAAGAATTCCTAGATTTATAGATTTAAATTGGCTCAAGAATAAATGAAACAGATGAATAAATCTTAACATAATGTATTTGCAAAGATTGATAATGGTTATCAAAATGTTTAGAGATTTTTTTATGATTGGGTTTTTAAAACATTTTAATAACATATGTTAAATTGAAACATATGAAGTGATAAATATAACATTGAAGTTGATTTTGCTTAACTTGGTTTCGTATATTTCACCTTGACTAATATGGACAAATTTATTATATTCTAATAAAAAAATTATTATTCAACAGATCATCTATGGTGTTGACCTCAAGCATACTTTGTCCCTCTAGCAATCATTAAGCAACTCTCTTGGTGTCGACATTCTCCATCATTGATCTTAGGTGTCATGACCTTTTGTCTCTACCATAGTTTGACTCTCTATCCCCTTGCCAAGTGTGGATTATCTCATTCATTGACTTTAGACATTCATACAAAGGTATAAAGTTGACATTCTATTGATTATTTGTGTCATTGACTTTGGTTTTTAGGCAATCAAGCATTTCCTTAACCTGACATTAATTGAAATGTGAAAATGAAAGTATAATGTCAATGCATTCATACTTTTATGTTTATAGCTCATGTTTACAAAGAATTAACATATAATACTTAGATTATATCATATTTTTACTTTCTTTTTAATATTTAATTTTTTTTTTATTTTTCTTTATGTGTTTCTCAACTTTTTCTTATTCTTTTCTTTTGAACTCATATTTTCTCTTATAATTGCTATAACTAATATTTCGAGATTCTATATTATATCATCATCATTAAGGAGTTATTGTCTCTTATTTTCAACATCTTGTGTTGATGAGGGATTAGTCTTTTCTATGTTATTGTATGATCTCTGAGCGCTCATAATATTAAGGATAAAGTCTATCTCATCTATCATGGAGCTATCACCCCTTATTATCAATATTTTTTACTAATAAGGATGGAGTTTTTACCATCTTGTGGTCTCATCTCTAAGTATTCATGATAATTGGGGCTTCTATTTCATATCAAGTAGTTGAAAAATAGAGTCATAGAAAAGACATTTTATTTTATTTTTTTCTTATGATTTATTAGATCATCAAATAATAACAACCTTCTTTTTTTATTTATTTATTTTCTTTCTTATCATATATTCTAATTCATAACCTTATAGATTTATAAATATAAATACATGTATATATATATACACACACACACATATACACACATCAATAATAATAAAGTAACATCATAAAATCAAAACATATGCAAATGATGCAATGTCATTTAGTTGCTCATATCATCATGCATATCATAATAATAATTAAAAAAATTAATAAAATAATCTACTTACATAATAATTAATAAATTTACCTAACTTATGACATTAAGAGGTCTCTTTCATAACTTTTTCTTATCATTTATCTCTTATTTGCATTTCCTTTAAAAAATTAATCCAATAAGAACGAAGTTAGAAACCCCTTTTTCTCATATTTTTTCTTCTCTTGGTCCTTTATTCCATATAAGGATCCAAGTTAGATATTCTTGAATCGCCTCTTTCTACTATGCTCTAAGCTCTCCTCTCCCTGATGAAAATGTGAAATAAGTTGTTAATTATGGGAAAAACTTATTTTAAAAATAAAAGAAATTATACTTAGTCTAACATTATGAATTGAAAATAATTTTAAAATCTTAATATACATTAATATGACTTCTACTTATAAATTTAAATTTTTATTATTGGTGTCAATTCAAGTATATATTAGGTTCAATTTGAGCTCCCATATGATGCATTTTATTCTCTTCATTTTTTTGTTTTTCTCCCTATTTTAGGACATATATTAAGTGCAATTGAGTACTTTTGCATATTCTTAGAAGATTACATGTATTATGGATTGACTTAGGCTTATTATGACTTTAGAGATTCAAATTTTCTTAGCTCTAACCAAAAATTATAGGAAAATCTTAATATATATTAATATGACTTTGTGATGTACCAGTATATGGTTTATTATTTTTTAAAGTTATTTGGATTATCTAAGAATTTGTGAAGAATAGAACAACATTTAGAATTTTAAATTATTAAATCCTTTTATATTATAAAAAAGATAAAATATTTATTTATTTCTTCTCTAAACTTTATTATTTACTTTGAATTATTGGAGAAACCTTTGGAAGGAGCTGAAGAGGGAGAGCGAAGGAATTGAGAAGAGAAGGGGAATGATATAGTAACGTCTAGTACATTACGTAAACGTTTAACTTGGAGACGTATTAGTTATATTTAGAATCGGAGCCATATCAAGATTAGCTCCTTCATTTCTCATTAGTATCCATTATTATTATTGGTGTAGGGGCCATCTGACATTTGTTTATTATACATTGTAGTTTACATTCATTAGTTTGTTATGTTATTTGTATCTACATATTAGTTCAAATCGTTTAAAGAGTAATTAGTAATTTTTAGATATTTTTAGTTTTAAATTTAATACAAGAAATCCCTTGATGGTATCATAATTTTGTTGATGCCAACTTTAGTTGAAAATTGCTTTAAAATAGGATTAAATTTGAGTTTTGGGTTGTTCTTACCACCGATTATCGTCGTCACCACCACCATCAATAGTTGTAGCCACCACTCGCTTGTCTTACATTTTCTTGACTTGTGCCAACCTCCAAACTCGATAACCCACTTGACCTACATTGACCTTTGAACTTAGTAACTTGCTCGTCTCACATTGATCCGATCCATAAAAGCTCTAATCTATCAACTTGCAGTAATTCTCTCTAACCAACACAGACTCAAAAGTAGACCCAAAGTATCAGCACCTCTCTGCTCGTGTCGTCCATCGAAATCGAAACCAAAAGCGACACACTTCAAACCACTCGCATTGCGTCACCCTTTTGCCTTATCGCTCATCATTACCATTCAAAAATCCCCTAACTATTTAAGAATTGCTTAATTCAATTAATTTTGTTGCTTTTAAGTCAATCTTTTTAAAGTTTTAAAAAAAGTTAATGTATTTATTTCATAATTTATGACAACTTCTAGAATTTTAAAATGTAATTTAAAATTTCAAAAACATCCTTTAGTATTCCAAAATATTCTTTTATATTTCTAGATTTACAAATTATTTTTATACCTTTAATGTCTTTATAAATAGGGATGTTTATCATGTTGTAAATGACGAACTTTTGAATAAAAAATGAAGTATTCTTGCTAAGTTTGTGTGATACGAGCATGTTGTGTGTGAAAAATCTGACAGTATGATTTTGAAAATGCCATGGGAAAACGAGCGAGAGACTCAAAAATAGGGTTCCTAGCCTATTATCCAACATTCACAAAAAAATATCAAATCATCAGGAAAGTGATTAGTCACTTTATTTTATATTTCAAAAAATTTAATCGTCACATCTAATTTTCTAGTTTGTGTATGCGACAATGTGATTTCTTGTTTGACATTCTACAAACTCTACTTATTTGTGTATCTTGCTACTTCCCAGTAATATGAGTACTAAGGTATGTGTTATTAAAATCACTTTGTCTTAGAATGAGATCCATTATATTAAAGTTAGTGCAAGTCTTTGACTTCTAAAAAGTTCTTACTTTCTCAACGATCTTAAGATATCCAATTCTAAACGGATAATACGTTTGAGTAGGCCCTTATATGAATATAATGTTTGAACCTAAGACTTTCTCAATTATCCATGAGCTAAAATAAATTTGGATATATTATTTTACATCAAGAAAAAAACTTAAGTCTTCAAAAAGAGTAATGTAGGGCTTTCAAAGGTTATAGATGGGAAATCTTAAAAGATCTAATAAAGAAAAAAAACTTTGGCTCTAGAATTTATTTGTTGTGAAAGAGTGATTAAAGGTATGTCTTAAGTTGAAATTTCCCTTCCTTAGGTTGCTTTGAGATATTGTTTTAGTTGTTTGAAGTAGGTCCTTAGATTGGACCAAAATTGAATTGAATGGGATGAAGTTATAGTTTATCGTTCATGGCTTGCGTATGATATATGGAGGGCTAACAAATTATTCATTGAATTCCACATCTTGTATGTTGGGCACTCATAGATGGCACATTAATGTAACAACCCCTTCCTAGCCTTTCTCATTTTTTGTGCCACATCATCATATTACTTTATATTTTTCATTTATAAATTGAAAAAACATGCAACTATTATTTTATTAAAAAAAAAATAATAACAAAAGCAGTTTTTCAAATAACATTTTTTCAAATTAAATCTTCATAAATCAATATTAAAATGAATATAAACATTTTCTAATAAAAAGAAACTTTTAAAACAAAGCTTTTAAATCCATAATTTTTTGAACGTTTGCTTACAATAATCAAGTTTCATTTAACTTTACTAAATCAACTCCTATTATATGCCATTTACTTAAATACATATAATAAAAACTATAACACATCCAATAGAATTCAACTTCTTCAAGCCACAACATCCCTCTTTATGCTTTTGTAGTCGCATGTAGGGCTTTATTTTGTTCTATAAGTATTAAGATAAAATATACATGAGTGATCTAATACTGTCTTATGGGCAAAAACATACACATATATGTAAATAGATCAATGTTTGGATAGCTATATGCATGATTAATTATAATAATATAATATAATATGAGTATGTGTATAATATTATATGGAACAAATGAGCAAAATATTGTGAAATACATTTCAAGTAAAATCTTGTTCATTATTCACTTTTATCATCATTATATATTTACTTATTTCCTTTCTCTTTTTATCTTCTTTAAGAATGGTTTAAGATAAGACTTCATAACGATTAGGCATGCTTAGGAATGTATTATTCCAACTTAAATAGGCTAGATTGAGTGGCTCCTTTGGCTCATCTTAAAAATCGTTATTTCGTAATGCTAATCACTATTTTGGGCAAACATTCATCATATTGTCTTTTGAACGTTGTCTTGTCGTCACCAACTCTTTTTCTTTTGTTTTTTTAAATTTTTTTAACAAGTTTATTTTGTCTTCATTTTGGCTACCATTACAAGTAAAAATTAACCTATTTATTTTTTTATATTACTATTACATCAATATAATAAATAGATATAAAATAAGTAAATCACATTTAATAAATTTTAGTTTCATGTGATATCAAGCATGTGACAAAATATTACAACACAACAGCGATCCATCATCTTCAAAATATCACATGAGATTATTATCTTAAGTTTTTATGTTTTATGCATGAACATCATTGACTCAATATTTCTCCAAAGCCTTTAGACTATAATACACATTACATCAAACATATACACATAGTAAAATGTTACTTATCTTTCAAAACTTGAGTAATGGTCTTCTCCAAAGGTTTGAAATTTGCTCTAAGCATTTAATGTTATAGTACCAATGAGCTTTTCCTTTGATTTTTTCCTTTGTTGTGTGCTTAACTTCTCTCAGATTCCTTCCAAAAGCTTGAGAGCACTTCCTTTGCCTCTTGTCTTTACTTTAGTGCACTTAGATGATGTTAATCACTATGGATTTTTTTGAAAACAAATCTCCTTAAGCTCAAACTCACTTGCTTTTTTGCACAACTCATGACTTATTGCATCTCAACTATTTAACTTCCATCAAATACTACATCTAATTAATTTAGTGTCTCTTCACCTTTATTTCTAACTTAACTCTGATGGTTTCTTATCGATTGAATGCTCTTACAATGATTTAGCATAGCCTTTTATATTTCAAGTTTTAAAACTGTATTATTTCTTTATATAATACTTATAAAATTCATAACTTTGTATTGTAGATGAGTCAAATCTTTATTTATCTATACTTATTGTACTTATATGACACATTTCATCATAAATGTACAATGAGTCGAATCTCTTCATCTACACTTATTTTTAATTATCTGTATGATAAATTTTAACTTATTCAATTTAGAAATTCTCTTTACATCATACTATAAGTGTCATATGATGTCCATTATAGTACTTGTACGATCCATTTTATTGCACGACTCATTACATTGTAATCGATGATTCCTTGTATGTCATTATTCTTCTCCTAATCGTACTTATATGAATATGCTCATAGTAATATTTGATTCTTTCATTCATTACTCAACAAATTAGACTTAGTTAACTTTTTTCCTCTTATTTTATCATATTTGTATGATTTTTTTTACATACTTATATGCTTTAGTTTTGCTTTATCTTCTGGTTTGATCCATTACAATAATATTTTATTCTCTATAAAACATACTTGTATAATGGTTTAATTATACTTATATGATGTTTGTACAACTTTTGGATTTGTTTGCATAGCTCCCACTTCATTCTCTCCTATTCATATCATACGATCACCCAATATCACACTCAATAATCCTAACTTTTTTTTCTTAGCCTATTGGACTTATCTGTCCTTTTGGTGATGATCAATTACATATCTATCATATTGTATAATATTCTTAATCATACTATATGATATATTTTACTAAATTCCTTCTAACATTATACTAAATCATATAATATGATTTTCTCCATCATATTATATGATCTTTTGAAATTTTTATAATTAATTTTTTAAAAAATTTCTAAAATAATCCTAGATTTTATATATATATAACTTAAACTATTTTTAGTTTATAATGTTTGATGTTACAGCTTATCATTATATAAGATGGAATGTTTCTTAACAAAATCATATGATATATTGATATTTAACGTATCATATATTAAGTTGACATTTGTACATTAAGTAATCATACCATATGTGAGATAACTCAAATGGTATGTGAAGATTAAGAAGAGAACAAATATGGTGCACCTTAGTTTTTCAATAAAAATAAATTATACATTAATATTTGACATATCATATGTTTATCATAAGAGTAGAGAGATGAGAAGGGCTATAAATAATTTAATCTAGATTGATGTATGATGATTTGAGAATAATTTACTGTATGTTGATCCCAACATATAATACATCTAACTCAATGCACTATATGTAGCAGCAAATTGATGGTATGCTAAAAACGAAATAAGTAAATTTTGTTAGGGAACTTAGGGGAGCTTGTGTAGTTTGTGTGAATCTATTTAGTAAAGGAAGTAATTGACAAATTATGAAGAGAAAGAAAGCCTTAAGCAAAGTAAGCAAAGCAAGCAAAGCATGAAAGTATTACAAATAGAAAGTGAATCTATTCTTTGATTAATATTGTGTGAGTAATGAAATAAAAGAGAAAAGAAAAGGAAAGTTATGAAAGAGGTACTTAGAGCCATCAGGTGGAAAAATTGAGATAATGGTGATATAAATTATTGTAAAACCTGAAAGACAAAACAAACAAGAGGAGATAAGTGAATTATGAGTTTAACAAATTTTGTTAATTCAAAAAATAAGAAGAAAAAATTTTAATGCTTAAAATATATTTTTTTATCGACAAAATAAAATTGCTCAATAATAAATGAAAAACACACAAGTTTTTTTTCAGGTGGTTCGGCCAAAACCCATGTCTACATCCCCCCTAATCCCTAATCAAGCATCCAGTAGCCACTCCTTTTTGCAAAGTTGGTACGGGTAAAACAAATATACATCGATGCTCCAATGAGACACCAAAATCAAAGAAATTCAGGTTATTCAAAAAAATTCAAAACTTTATAATTTTTAGTTTACAAAAATTCTTACAGCTTTAATTCTTTAAATAAGAGTGACATTACTAATGAATGAAGTAGATGTTACTAGAAAATACAAAAATTAATTATGAATAGAAGCTGAGAATAGAAATTGATGAAAATCTATAACTCTCACAATTTGTAGAAATTTGCTGCTCACGATTTGTACTTCAATTAGAATTATATAAAAATTTTCAAGTTTGATTCAATAGTTCTTATGTTTAGAAAATGATACCTATTTATAGTTGGAATAAAAAACACCAAAATAACTCCTCCAAAGACTCAAATATGCTTTTTAGACTAGCTATTACAGTAAAGAAGACAGTACATCAGTAGTCTGATTATGCAAATAGATGAAGTAATAGCCATCAGATTGGCTTAAATGATAAAGGGTCAAGATCTAATTACAACAAGATAAGATTTGAAGTGTTGGATTCAAAAATTGGATGGACAGCAATCATGATGATGCTACTTTTTTTATCAAGATAGAGATTCTCAATCATTCAATCAAGCATCATGGATGAAAGATTGAAAAAAAAAGACTATTCACAAATGCAAGCATGATCTGGACCGTTTGATCAGAAAATGAGTGATCTGTCGATGCAAAATCTCAAGTTTGGAAAAGCTTATTTTTAGTCTCACATTACAAAACTATGCCACTTTTTTATGCTTATAGTACATGCACTGTATATTATTATCGATTTAATGGGGTTGGCTACCCCTGTGTTCTCGAGAGGTCATGACCCATGTCACCAGCATTTGCACAAGATTCAACGTGACTTGATTTACATAAATTAAATAACGAGTCTGTCCTGACTCGTTTTGCCTAAGCCTATTCAAAAGTAATGCCCTAAACTGGTTCACCCAAGGACCGCAACAGTGACCTAACTTAACTGATACCCGAGCTTAACCCTCTTGATTTTAGTCAGGTTCCTAGCCATTGGGTCTTTATGGCCCATGTTGCATTTGAGCAACCCCATGGCCCGTGTTGCCTTCAGGCCACTCAACCTGACCCTTTCGAGCTTAACAGTGGGTGCTTAGGCATATTTTTAATTTATTTTTAATAATAAAATTTTTATAAAAAAATTGTATATTCAAAAAATCAAATGTCTTCAAAGTAAAATATAACTTAAACCAAATTCACATATGTATGAAGGATGATAATTCTATGGGCCACAATTGTGAAGAATTTAAAAGTTTAACATGCTAATCATAAGGATTTAGAAATGAAGTTTTTTATGAATTAGTCACTCTATAAAGACTGTTGTCCTTGGCTCCAAAGTCTACAGCTTGAGCCATTAAATTATATTCGCTATTTATGTTAGAACATTCTTTGCTCTAATCAATTCAGATTACTAAACAACACCAAGTTTAACAAGGTATTAGTAAACACTTAACCATGGTTTAGTGATCCACCTCAAAATGTACAACATAAATAAGTGTAATATTTTAAAAGTGAGGATATGTATTTTAATAAATAAAAAGTTTGAATTATTAGATGTTTAAATTATAAACAAAAATAGTGATCTCATGATTGAATGATGATTTTAAGAAAAAAGGATTTTATAAATTATTAAAATAATAATATTTATTATATATTAATATTTTTTTCAAATTTTAAATTTTTTAATAATATTTATTTTTTTAAAAAAAATCATACAATATGATCATATAATATGATATAATAAGAACATTGAATTGAATAAACTGAAATAGATCATATAGTATGATTGATAATATTATATAAGTATGATACCCAATCAAAAACTCCAATGCCATAATAAGTTAGTGTTCGATAAGATCAAAGAGAGAAAATATATATATATCATATAGTATGATACATAACATCATATATGTATAATAAAGTAAGTGAAAGAAAATAAATCAATCGTAAAATATGATAATATATATTGTGTAATACAATAGAATGAGAATATGTGAGTGAATGAACTAAAATAAATTATTCAATATGATTAGAAATATCATATAAATACAATATCTTTAAGTAAAAGAATATATAGATCATATAGTACGAATAATGAAATCATAAAAGCATGACACATTTAAAGTGACTAAATGACGAATGAAATACAACAGAGCATAAAGTACAAAGATAATGATTATAAAATATGATTAAATATAAAAATTAACTTTCTTGAAACCCAAATTCTGAGTAGTGAGAGAAACCAACCGAAGGAGAATTCAATCGACGATAAACTACCAAAATCAAGAGCAAGAAGTGAGGAGGCATCCATGTGAAAAGACAACTATTATAAGAAGATGAGTGAGTAGGAAGAAAGGAGACACCAAACAACTATAACATAGAAGGAGGATGTGACTCAAGCAATTTTTGGGTAAAATTAAAAAGAAAGTTGGTAGACCAAGAGCATTGGATTGTGAGAGGAGGTGCTAAACTAAGTGTTAAAAGGGAATCCATGAATCTTTGAGCAATAAACAAGAGCAAATTTAGAGAGATTTGGTGTTGGCATTATAACAGTACTATACCACTTAAGAAGGAGAAGGTGCACAATTGAAAAATTTAATTCGTGGCATGACCACTACATATCAAACAAGTAGGTAGGTTGTGTATATAGTATATATGCTTGATGTATCTTGAAATGATAGCTTAGACGTCATGTTAGGAAAGATTGCAATATGAGTTGATTTGAGTAAGTTTGCTTTTGCTAGTATTGATATAAATGCTATGTTGTTAATGCATATAATGCAGATCCTAAACATGTTTTATGTTAAAATTTGAGAACATCTTTTAATTTAAATTATATGTGAATTAGAAAGAGATAAAAAAATATTACTTAATAAATTATAGAAAGAAAATGACAAATTAACAAAATAAGAGCAAAAGTTGGTCAATAAGATTAAACAAGATTTTGAACAAACATTGATTGTTTCAAAAAGCTAACTTGTTATCTTAAATAATATATCTCTAAAAGAATGTGCATTACCATCCAAAACAAAATGTCACCAAAACAAGATTTTTACTTGGAATAATGTCCTCAAGAGTCCAATGAGATATCATTAGTTATTCAAAGTAATATATTTTGTATATTCCTAAGGTTATTCAATGAATGGCCTCGTCTTAGATCCAACTTAAAGTGAAATATGAAATGAGAATTTAAATGTGAAAAAAGGGTTAAAAAATCCATAAGATTTCTTAAAAGTGAAGTACAAGTTTTAAATGAATTCAAAAGAAAGATGATATCTTTTACTATTCATATACTTGTTTGATATAGACTAATCATATGATATGACCCAACTATGTTTGTTTTATAATTATGTTACATCTTTCATTGAGTAGGTGACTATAGGCTTAGTTTATTTTTGATGTAAAACTTTTAGTTTAAAATGAGGTTTATAATGGGGCTACTTTAGAGTAGTAAGAGATAGCAACATGTTTACTTGAATAAAGGGTGATTACTTTGTAATCAGTTGTGTAGTTGTTGCATTAATACTTTGCTTTTATTTAGTTAATAGACATGCATGAGAACTCTATTTTACCAAGTTATATGAAACTTGGCAACTAAAAGGGATGTGCATTTTTATAGATTTCAAATGTTACTTTAAAAATTGATTTTTTTATTAAGGTTAGAAAGTATTTTTACTATGTTTAAAATGGTTTTAAATGAATCTTGTCATGATGTTTTTATTAAAATAAAAGAAATTTATCATAGTTTTATTAAAAAAATAATTATAACATCTTAGTCTTACTATATTAAGATATTATCTTCTTGGGTCATCTCATCATGACCCAAATGGATTTTATTCTCAAAAGATGTCTTTACATCTTAAGACAATGACATTTATTATAAATACTAGAATCACTCTCATATTAGCAAATGTAAAAAAAGTTATCCATATACCTCTCTACTTAGATGCCTCTAGGAACTTTATCTAGTGATTTCACTCACACGAAATTACCAATGTTCACTATTTATCTTCTTTAGTCACAAGTGTCACAAAAAAAAAACTTGATTTTCAAAATAAAAAAATAAATGGAAAAGAATTGGATGACACAACACTAAATCAAGAAAGGAACAAGTTGGGTTGTCACAAAAAGATATTTATTATTTACCTTAAAATAAAATGATGCTATATGATATGATGTAAGCATAATTACACAAAATCAATTGATTATCATATATTCTAATTACGGATATAACATACTACCATTAATTGCACACATGCATATATTTCTATATGTATTAAAACATTAAATAAAAGAAAAAAATGAAATACAAAATCTAAATAAAATGAAAAGAAATAAATGAAAGAGAAAAGTTAGCTTCGTGAGTCTAATGATTATATGATTATAAGAAAAATGTTGAGAATTGTTTAGGGCATCATCTCAAGACTACTCATATAAGATCACTTGTAATACTATTAGCACTTCAATGCAGGGTTACGACGAGTCAAGACTCTGTTAACATTTGTACTTTGTATAAGGCACTGCTAAATGGAGGTTTTGTGATTAAGATGGCATCATATCACATTCATGTTATCATCAATACTTTAGTATAGGGTATTAATAAGTAAATGACCATATTATCATTAATACTTTAGTATAAGGAGAAGAGAATAAAAAAAATGTCATTCAATGACATAATTGGCTACAAATGGTCTTAAATATGATGGTGCTTATAAATATGATATGATGTTGGATCCTGTAGAGTGGATATAATGGTCGTTAAAGGAAAATAGGCTTGTGAAAAACGAAAGATAAAAAGAATGAGAAAAACTATAAAATGTGAGAAATGAGAAAATTAAGATATAACATAAAGAAATATTGATACAAGACAAATTTAAACTTCTACTATGGTCTAATTTGAAACCTATAATACTGGAGATACTCAATAAATTATTAATAGATGTAAAAGAATATTATGTTCTAATTAGGGTTATATGACATGTGTGATGTTTTAGAAGTTTTCAAATATTGATATCCCAAATTATAGCATGGATTATTAAATAGAGTAGGTGACAACATATTAAGTATTAAATATAAAATCCTATAAAGTGATTTTTGTCATATCTAATTTCATATATATAAAATAAAAAATATAAAATAAATTTTATATGAAATAGTTTAATAAAAGAAAGAATAACTATAACTTTAGATGGCTACCTAGACAATAAAAGTTGTTAAAATAGCTTACCTTTTTTATAATGATGACTTATAAATTTATAGGCATTGGTGTCTAGAGTACCAAAGAGGGAAAATAATGATGTGGTGGTGATTTGGGTTAGTAGAAAAGATCAATAAAAATGAGTAACAAGATGGTAGGCTAGGATTTGGAGACTTATTGAAGAGGATGATGTTTTGGTAATTAGATCAAGAGTGAAAAGAAAAAGAAATATGAGAATTTGTTAGTTTCTTATATCCTTTGTTACTTAGATTAAGTTTTTTAGATATTATTTTAGGTAATAAAGAGATATAAGGAGAGACAAAAGTCTAAAAGTCTACTAGTAAGAAAATAAAATTAATAAGAGACATTGGCTTATTATTATGATTCTGCATAATAAGTTTTAAGTTCGGTAATGTAGTGACTGTCTCTTTAATTACAAGAAACTAAATTAAGTCTCTTTGATCAAGGCTATTTCTAACTTAAGATAGGATGATCAAACTTAAATTCTTTGTCTTTTTATTTTCTTTATTCATAGGCTTAGAAATTTTTATAGATTTATTAGGCTTAAGTGATTGGAGTTTCTTATGAGGTGGGACATGTAATATAATAATATTTTTTTATAATCCTTCAAAGTTACATCCTTATCAAAAAATCATGACCTTTCAAGAATAAGATGACCTACTTATATAGGTATAATATCCATAAAATATCATCATTATACCTATCTAATTTCAAGAGTACATAACATCATTACTTAATAGGTATAAAGATTCTATCTATCCATAACACAGAGTAGAGATTTGCGTTTTCTATTATAGAAGCTCCTATTTGCTTAGTAGCCTCAATGAATATTATATTAATGTAACTATCTTTATCTAGGATCATCTTATATAGTTGATCCTTAATTTTTATGCTAGTACTAAAGATATTGGTGTGCTTCTAAACATATTGTGGTTGTGGATTCTTAAAGATGCATCTAACCATAAAATTTTTCATGTTTTTTAATTCTTTCTCAGTTTTCTCATTATGTATTATATTTTCTTTTTGTTCTGACTTTTCTTATTCATTAACACTTTCTAGTTTCATAATCATGGATCTCTTTGGATAGTTAGTAACTATATATTCCTTTTCATGACACTTAAAATAGAGAATTTTAGTGTTACACCCCATTTTTTCCTAGGCTGATTTTTGGCATACATTTTTTTTTTTTTTTTTTTTACATATAGACAGCTCAGATCGTCCCATACCAACCTGAGTAGCCTACGAAAAACATAGGATATAACACATCATTACACACCTACTTTCCTTAACAATGTGGATCCCACCTCCCGGGTACACCGTCAAATCAGGTTCATGACTCCTGAATTAACAGATGGACTCGCGCAATGTTACTCCTGCTAGACCCAATACTCCTAACCCATACCGATAGGAGAACCGGTCTAATAGAAGTCTGAACCCCCACGGTTAAGTTCCATAGTCATGTAATGACCTCACCATCAAAAATAAAATACATAACATCCACAAATAAGATATGGCACTCCACACACCATACTCCAATACAATAAGGTAGGGCAGTAAATGGAGATTACATTACAAGAAATAAACCAAGTCTAACAAGTACAATATTATCCAACCAGAACATAAGCCAGAATTACCCTCACGGATTACATAACATATGAGAATAACAATCTCATTAAGTACATCCAATAGTAACAATCAACTAACCAGAATATTTTAGACAATCACAAATCAGATATCCTCCCCAAACCTGCTGACTACGATCCCACCTAATCTGGTAGCGTCAAGTCTGCCGAGCCACTGAAAATACATAATACAGGAATGAGCTACGCCCAGTAGGAAAGACAGCTAGTAAAACTCACATGCAAGAGAAGGATAATAACAACAATATAGGAATACAGCATAATAATGTACGGTGGATAGGCACTCTCAGTCCCAGACTCCGACCAACCACAGTCACCCCTAGTCACACCAGAGTAGCTCTCCTCTGGGCTTCCAGGTAGCATGCCAGTGGGAACGCCCATCTCGAAACACGCATGGCGCCTAAGCACCCGACACCGCAGCGTCTCTCGTCAATCAATCTCCTGGAGACTATAGACAAATCCAGTCACAAAATCTCTAGCCAACGTGAGACACCCCTGCCACCCTAAGGCGCGCAGGCCTACACACTTGGCTAGCCACTGCGAGACACCCCTGCCACCCTCAGGCGCGCAGGCCTACACACATGGACCAGGAGAGATCGACTCAGCCACCGTCCCAAAGAGTCCTCTACCAACAACTTCCATAGAAGCTCACGCCCCTACAGTCATTGCCAATCTCTAACTCCAAGATCCGGCAACATGTATCCAGGTACAACAAGGCGCATACCAGTCACATGTATACTGTGGAAGCTAAGTCTGAACCGCACAGTTACCTACCACAACTACCCTAAAACATCATATAGGGTCTATAGTAGTCCGGTCCAGTATGCCAATCCATAAAATATGCCAACACTGAGTAAACTGACTCAATCCATGTCAATGCCATCCAAGTAACATAAACTGTATAGAAATTCTGACTATTCTGGTAACACTTACCCAAGTGTCACACTTCCTTCCAACTGATCCAGCTGTACTGAATTTATAGATAATTTCCAACAGTAACTTTCAACTTGTCTATGTGATTTCCCTAAATCACATTTTTCTCGTTTCAGGAAATTTTAAATTTCAACTTCAATTTCTGCCCTTTATCCATTTTCCGAAATTCGAAATAAATTTCCAAATAAAATTTAAATTCCACATATATCCTTTTTCCGAAAATTCGGATTAATAAATTCCACATATATCCTGTTTTTCCAAAAATTCGGATTAATTTCTGAATTAATTTAAAAATTCCAAAAAATCAAATTCTGCCCTTTCTTAATTTTCCGAAATTCGGAATAAATTTCCGAATTAAAATTTAAATTCACATATATCCATTTTCCGAAAATTCGGATTTATTTCCGAATTAAGTTTTTCCTTCGCCATTCGTCCGCGCCCGCGTTCCGCTGAACCGGGTTTCGCTGCCGGTTCGGAAAACCCGCGCTGAACCGCGACACCGCCGAACCAATTTTCTTAATAATCCGTTAATTGGATTGATTTTAATTACTAATAAAATAGCGTAAATACCATTAATTACTTAATTAAATTTGTAATTATCTAAACCCTTCTCCTTCCTCGGTCCGACGCCCGCGAAACCCTAGCCGACGCAATCGCCGACCAAATCAAATTCTTCCGCCGATTTCCGGCGACCGCGAACAAGGAGAAACAAAATTCTATGTTCATACTATCCTAATGTTTCAATAATGTCACTAATTTCTAAGGATTCAATTAAAATTTTCCACCAAAGGAGTTTCATCCGATCCCCAATTTGACAATTTGCGAAATTAAACAATTCCAGCATACGATACTACCTTAACATGAATAAAGCACATAATCAATTTCAACACATGCTTGGTAAACTTCCCGAATTCGACAGCATAATAAATTTTTTTATTTCGAAAACCCTAAACATGCTAAATTCAATAATTGCATTAATCAATTCCAAAAAAACCACAATTCGCATGCTCAGGTAGTAATTTGCAAAATAATCCATGTGTTTAATTTGCTAATTAACTGATTTAAATCTGAATTTCCTACCTTTCTTCTCCGGCGACGGTGGCGACGGTAAAGCTCGCACGCGACCAACCGCTGCTCCTCGCCGAACGAAACCGGTACCAATCGATTCTCCTCGATCACGCGAACCTCCAGGTACAAAAAGCCCCTTGAAAGGCTGCCGGAAAATATCGCCGTCCGCCGCGAATGCCTCGTCTCCGGCCGCCGTTCGAAACCCTAAGGGTCGAAACGGTTCGGGTTAAATACCCCGCTTAAACCGGTAATAACCCGTTAACGACACATTAAGTGCCGGTTGACCTGCCAAAACGCCGTTTAACCTTCGATCAGCCGGTTAACCTCCACCGCTGATCTCGTCCGTCTGATCCGCTTATCCGCGGCTTATCCAAACGCACGCGCAAACGCACTCGGCGAACCGCCCCCGCCTTCGCTGAACCGCTCCGGTCCGGTTCACGCGCGGTAAAAACCAATTTTTCCGGTTTTAAAAAAAATCTAATTAATAGATTTTCGAATTTCCAAAAATCCAATTAAACAGAGAAAATTACTTAAAAATTCCTCGGTGCTCCGAAAAATCCCCAGAAAATTTCAGAAATTCTAATAGCCTCCAATTGAGCTCCTGGCTCATCCTACTGTCGATCTGAAATCATCCAAGCCAAAAATTAATTTATTAAAGATTAACATAAAAATTTTTACTGGGTATAACAATCTCCCCACCTTATCAGGAATTTCGCCCTCGAAATTCAGCAAGAAGTTCCGACCACTTCTCCACAACATCCTGCTCTAGCTCCCAGGTTGCCTCCCTTTCGTCATGTCTATTTCACAGAACCTTGACCATAGGGAATGACCTGTTCCTCAGCAATCATATTTTAATCTTTTCAATCATTTTCATAAAATAAATTTATTCTTTCTCTTTTAATTCTCATTCTTCAATCTCTTCATCATACCTTCATAATCATAATCTCTTAATTTTCTCTCATATTCCTCATATTTCTTCTTCATAATCTCTCTCTTCATATTCATCTATCTTCCTCTATATTCATCTATTTCTATTTCTCATTATTATCAATTTCAACCATCTCCTTTGTCTCAAATTCAGTTCCTTCTGAGTGAATAGATACTTGAGACTCTTGTGATCAGAGAAGCAGTCTACGGACACTCCATATATATAATGCCTCCATATTTTTAAGGCAAATATGATAGCAGCTAACTCCAAGTCATGAGTGGGATAATCCTTCTCATAATCCTTCAATTGTCTCGAAGCATACGCCACAACCCTGCCATCCTTATTAATCGAAAACTCCACTTCCCTAGCTGGTGGAAGTCCAGGCAATTCCTCTGGAGAAACCACAGGGAAGTCTCTCACCATTAAGATATTTGACATAAGGGTAGTAGTGGCTTGACTATCTGTCACATAAGCCAACCAACCAGTACAACCCTTCCTCACTAGTCTCTCTGCCTGAAGAACTGAGATCAGGGAAATCTGTCTATTTAGACCAAAGTATATCACATCCTCCGAACCAGGCACTCTGATCCTGACCTTCTTCTCCCAACAATCCAGCACCACTGCATGGTAGCACAACCAATCCATTCCCAAAATGATGTCGAACTCTGCTAGTGGCACACACATCAACTCTGTCACGAACTCGTGTCCACTAATCAGAATAGATCCTTCAATCTTCTGAACAGTGGGAATCTCTTTCCCATCAGGAAGCCTAACCAATAAGGGTTCCTTCAAGTAACCCTTGGATCCTGATATCTGATTCCAGATCCTCTCAGTAACAAAAGAATGAGATGCACCAGTATCAAACAAAGTCATGCACTGCACGTTGCCAAAATAAAGCATACCTGTGATCACCTCTGGTGACTCTGAAGCCTGCTGCTGAGTTAAAGCAAATACTCTGGGCTGTCCCCCAGATGAACCAACCGGTCCTGTGATCCTCTGTTTCTTCCTTTCCGGGCAGTCGGTCCTTATGTGTCCTGGCTGTTGACAGTGGTAGCAAATAATACCCCCAGTCCGAGTACCTGTCTGTTGCACTGGCCTCTCGGAAATAGGCCGTGGCTGGACCACGCCCTCCTGGGTACCACGGTGATCTCTGTATCTCTTTTCATTTTCGTTCAGTTGGGCATTTCTGAGTCCCTTCCTCTTGTTATGAGTCTCTCTCTGGGCCTCCATCCGGGTGTCAATAAGCTCGACGGATCTCGCAGCCTCCACCAAGTCACGAAACCTGGCAAACCGACTCACAACTAGCTGGCGCTGCAGCATAGGACGAAGTCCCTCCAGGAACATCTCACATCTGCGCTCCTCAGAAGGCACCAGCTCTGCGGCGTACCTCGCCAGATATGTGAATCTCGCTAAGTAGTCATTCACTGACATCTGGCCCTGCCTGAGGTGTATAAGGTCCCTCCTGAACTGAGACATAGCAGAAGCCGGAATGTAGCACTCCCTGAATGCCTCAACAAAGTCTTCCCATGCTATCTCGCTGTTCTGGGCCTCCCCATACATGGCGCGCCGCTGGCCTCTCCACCAGGTAGCAGCCTCTCCCTCCAATACTAGAGCAGCAAGTACTACCCTCCTGCCGAATGGACATCCCAAGGCATCAAATAGCTCAAGCATATGAGCCATCCAGTCATCTGCCACCGCTGGGTCAGCCGACCCACTGAAGCTCCGCGGACGCAACCGCATGAAGGCATCGATCCAACGATCCACGGCTGGCTCAACTGGCAATGCTGGGCTCGTCTCCGGGGTAGGAGTAGCAGATACAGGTCTGCCTCTAGCTGTTCCACGAAAGGGAAGTCTCCTGGTACCAGCCATACTATCAAAAGCAACTAATCTGGCATTAGAGTCGTCATTTGGCATTTGGCATACAGACTACCATAGTATAATAAAATGACCAACAGTTCTCCCCACCTTGGGTTGAACTTCTATACATGTCTAGCCCCACTATCCTAACCTAGGGCTGAACTTCTATACATGTCTAGCCCCACTATCCTAACCTAGGGCTCTGATACCACTCTTGTTACACCCCATTTTTTCCTAGGCTGATTTTTGGCATACATTTTTTTTTTTTTTTTTTTTACATATAGACAGCTCAGATCGTCCCATACCAACCTGAGTAGCCTACGAAAAACATAGGATATAACACATCATTACACACCTACTTTCCTTAACAATGTGGATCCCACCTCCCGGGTACACCGTCAAATCAGGTTCATGACTCCTGAATTAACAGATGGACTCGCGCAATGTTACTCCTGCTAGACCCAATACTCCTAACCCATACCGATAGGAGAACCGGTCTAATAGAAGTCTGAACCCCCACGGTTAAGTTCCATAGTCATGTAATGACCTCACCATCAAAAATAAAATACATAACATCCACAAATAAGATATGGCACTCCACACACCATACTCCAATACAATAAGGTAGGGCAGTAAATGGAGATTACATTACAAGAAATAAACCAAGTCTAACAAGTACAATATTATCCAACCAGAACATAAGCCAGAATTACCCTCACGGATTACATAACATATGAGAATAACAATCTCATTAAGTACATCCAATAGTAACAATCAACTAACCAGAATATTTTAGACAATCACAAATCAGATATCCTCCCCAAACCTGCTGACTACGATCCCACCTAATCTGGTAGCGTCAAGTCTGCCGAGCCACTGAAAATACATAATACAGGAATGAGCTACGCCCAGTAGGAAAGACAGCTAGTAAAACTCACATGCAAGAGAAGGATAATAACAACAATATAGGAATACAGCATAATAATGTACGGTGGATAGGCACTCTCAGTCCCAGACTCCGACCAACCACAGTCACCCCTAGTCACACCAGAGTAGCTCTCCTCTGGGCTTCCAGGTAGCATGCCAGTGGGAACGCCCATCTCGAAACACGCATGGCGCCTAAGCACCCGACACCGCAGCGTCTCTCGTCAATCAATCTCCTGGAGACTATAGACAAATCCAGTCACAAAATCTCTAGCCAACGTGAGACACCCCTGCCACCCTAAGGCGCGCAGGCCTACACACTTGGCTAGCCACTGCGAGACACCCCTGCCACCCTCAGGCGCGCAGGCCTACACACATGGACCAGGAGAGATCGACTCAGCCACCGTCCCAAAGAGTCCTCTACCAACAACTTCCATAGAAGCTCACGCCCCTACAGTCATTGCCAATCTCTAACTCCAAGATCCGGCAACATGTATCCAGGTACAACAAGGCGCATACCAGTCACATGTATACTGTGGAAGCTAAGTCTGAACCGCACAGTTACCTACCACAACTACCCTAAAACATCATATAGGGTCTATAGTAGTCCGGTCCAGTATGCCAATCCATAAAATATGCCAACACTGAGTAAACTGACTCAATCCATGTCAATGCCATCCAAGTAACATAAACTGTATAGAAATTCTGACTATTCTGGTAACACTTACCCAAGTGTCACACTTCCTTCCAACTGATCCAGCTGTACTGAATTTATAGATAATTTCCAACAGTAACTTTCAACTTGTCTATGTGATTTCCCTAAATCACATTTTTCTCGTTTCAGGAAATTTTAAATTTCAACTTCAATTTCTGCCCTTTATCCATTTTCCGAAATTCGAAATAAATTTCCAAATAAAATTTAAATTCCACATATATCCTTTTTCCGAAAATTCGGATTAATAAATTCCACATATATCCTGTTTTTCCAAAAATTCGGATTAATTTCTGAATTAATTTAAAAATTCCAAAAAATCAAATTCTGCCCTTTCTTAATTTTCCGAAATTCGGAATAAATTTCCGAATTAAAATTTAAATTCACATATATCCATTTTCCGAAAATTCGGATTTATTTCCGAATTAAGTTTTTCCTTCGCCATTCGTCCGCGCCCGCGTTCCGCTGAACCGGGTTTCGCTGCCGGTTCGGAAAACCCGCGCTGAACCGCGACACCGCCGAACCAATTTTCTTAATAATCCGTTAATTGGATTGATTTTAATTACTAATAAAATAGCGTAAATACCATTAATTACTTAATTAAATTTGTAATTATCTAAACCCTTCTCCTTCCTCGGTCCGACGCCCGCGAAACCCTAGCCGACGCAATCGCCGACCAAATCAAATTCTTCCGCCGATTTCCGGCGACCGCGAACAAGGAGAAACAAAATTCTATGTTCATACTATCCTAATGTTTCAATAATGTCACTAATTTCTAAGGATTCAATTAAAATTTTCCACCAAAGGAGTTTCATCCGATCCCCAATTTGACAATTTGCGAAATTAAACAATTCCAGCATACGATACTACCTTAACATGAATAAAGCACATAATCAATTTCAACACATGCTTGGTAAACTTCCCGAATTCGACAGCATAATAAATTTTTTTATTTCGAAAACCCTAAACATGCTAAATTCAATAATTGCATTAATCAATTCCAAAAAAACCACAATTCGCATGCTCAGGTAGTAATTTGCAAAATAATCCATGTGTTTAATTTGCTAATTAACTGATTTAAATCTGAATTTCCTACCTTTCTTCTCCGGCGACGGTGGCGACGGTAAAGCTCGCACGCGACCAACCGCTGCTCCTCGCCGAACGAAACCGGTACCAATCGATTCTCCTCGATCACGCGAACCTCCAGGTACAAAAAGCCCCTTGAAAGGCTGCCGGAAAATATCGCCGTCCGCCGCGAATGCCTCGTCTCCGGCCGCCGTTCGAAACCCTAAGGGTCGAAACGGTTCGGGTTAAATACCCCGCTTAAACCGGTAATAACCCGTTAACGACACATTAAGTGCCGGTTGACCTGCCAAAACGCCGTTTAACCTTCGATCAGCCGGTTAACCTCCACCGCTGATCTCGTCCGTCTGATCCGCTTATCCGCGGCTTATCCAAACGCACGCGCAAACGCACTCGGCGAACCGCCCCCGCCTTCGCTGAACCGCTCCGGTCCGGTTCACGCGCGGTAAAAACCAATTTTTCCGGTTTTAAAAAAAATCTAATTAATAGATTTTCGAATTTCCAAAAATCCAATTAAACAGAGAAAATTACTTAAAAATTCCTCGGTGCTCCGAAAAATCCCCAGAAAATTTCAGAAATTCTAATAGCCTCCAATTGAGCTCCTGGCTCATCCTACTGTCGATCTGAAATCATCCAAGCCAAAAATTAATTTATTAAAGATTAACATAAAAATTTTTACTGGGTATAACAATCTCCCCACCTTATCAGGAATTTCGCCCTCGAAATTCAGCAAGAAGTTCCGGCCACTTCTCCACAACATCCTGCTCTAGCTCCCAGGTTGCCTCCCTTTCGTCATGTCTATTTCACAGAACCTTGACCATAGGGAATGACCTGTTCCTCAGCAATCATATTTTAATCTTTTCAATCATTTTCATAAAATAAATTTATTCTTTCTCTTTTAATTCTCATTCTTCAATCTCTTCATCATACCTTCATAATCATAATCTCTTAATTTTCTCTCATATTCCTCATATTTCTTCTTCATAATCTCTCTCTTCATATTCATCTATCTTCCTCTATATTCATCTATTTCTATTTCTCATTATTATCAATTTCAACCATCTCCTTTGTCTCAAATTCAGTTCCTTCTGAGTGAATAGATACTTGAGACTCTTGTGATCAGAGAAGCAGTCTACGGACACTCCATATATATAATGCCTCCATATTTTTAAGGCAAATATGATAGCAGCTAACTCCAAGTCATGAGTGGGATAATCCTTCTCATAATCCTTCAATTGTCTCGAAGCATACGCCACAACCCTGCCATCCTTATTAATCGAAAACTCCACTTCCCTAGCTGGTGGAAGTCCAGGCAATTCCTCTGGAGAAACCACAGGGAAGTCTCTCACCATTAAGATATTTGACATAAGGGTAGTAGTGGCTTGACTATCTGTCACATAAGCCAACCAACCAGTACAACCCTTCCTCACTAGTCTCTCTGCCTGAAGAACTGAGATCAGGGAAATCTGTCTATTTAGACCAAAGTATATCACATCCTCCGAACCAGGCACTCTGATCCTGACCTTCTTCTCCCAACAATCCAGCACCACTGCATGGTAGCACAACCAATCCATTCCCAAAATGATGTCGAACTCTGCTAGTGGCACACACATCAACTCTGTCACGAACTCGTGTCCACTAATCAGAATAGATCCTTCAATCTTCTGAACAGTGGGAATCTCTTTCCCATCAGGAAGCCTAACCAATAAGGGTTCCTTCAAGTAACCCTTGGATCCTGATATCTGATTCCAGATCCTCTCAGTAACAAAAGAATGAGATGCACCAGTATCAAACAAAGTCATGCACTGCACGTTGCCAAAATAAAGCATACCTGTGATCACCTCTGGTGACTCTGAAGCCTGCTGCTGAGTTAAAGCAAATACTCTGGGCTGTCCCCCAGATGAACCAACCGGTCCTGTGATCCTCTGTTTCTTCCTTTCCGGGCAGTCGGTCCTTATGTGTCCTGGCTGTTGACAGTGGTAGCAAATAATACCCCCAGTCCGAGTACCTGTCTGTTGCACTGGCCTCTCGGAAATAGGCCGTGGCTGGACCACGCCCTCCTGGGTACCACGGTGATCTCTGTATCTCTTTTCATTTTCGTTCAGTTGGGCATTTCTGAGTCCCTTCCTCTTGTTATGAGTCTCTCTCTGGGCCTCCATCCGGGTGTCAATAAGCTCGACGGATCTCGCAGCCTCCACCAAGTCACGAAACCTGGCAAACCGACTCACAACTAGCTGGCGCTGCAGCATAGGACGAAGTCCCTCCAGGAACATCTCACATCTGCGCTCCTCAGAGGGCACCAGCTCTGCGGCGTACCTCGCCAGATATGTGAATCTCGCTAAGTAGTCATTCACTGACATCTGGCCCTGCCTGAGGTGTATAAGGTCCCTCCTGAACTGAGACATAGCAGAAGCCGGAATGTAGCACTCCCTGAATGCCTCAACAAAGTCTTCCCATGCTATCTCGCTGTTCTGGGCCTCCCCATACATGGCGCGCCGCTGGCCTCTCCACCAGGTAGCAGCCTCTCCCTCCAATACTAGAGCAGCAAGTACTACCCTCCTGCCGAATGGACATCCCAAGGCATCAAATAGCTCAAGCATATGAGCCATCCAGTCATCTGCCACCGCTGGGTCAGCCGACCCACTGAAGCTCCGCGGACGCAACCGCATGAAGGCATCGATCCAACGATCCACGGCTGGCTCAACTGGCAATGCTGGGCTCGTCTCCGGGGTAGGAGTAGCAGATACAGGTCTGCCTCTAGCTGTTCCACGAAAGGGAAGTCTCCTGGTACCAGCCATACTATCAAAAGCAACTAATCTGGCATTAGAGTCGTCATTTGGCATTTGGCATACAGACTACCATAGTATAATAAAATGACCAACAGTTCTCCCCACCTTGGGTTGAACTTCTATACATGTCTAGCCCCACTATCCTAACCTAGGGCTGAACTTCTATACATGTCTAGCCCCACTATCCTAACCTAGGGCTCTGATACCACTCTTGTTACACCCCATTTTTTCCTAGGCTGATTTTTGGCATACATTTTTTTTTTTTTTTTTTTTACATATAGACAGCTCAGATCGTCCCATACCAACCTGAGTAGCCTACGAAAAACATAGGATATAACACATCATTACACACCTACTTTCCTTAACAATGTGGATCCCACCTCCCGGGTACACCGTCAAATCAGGTTCATGACTCCTGAATTAACAGATGGACTCGCGCAATGTTACTCCTGCTAGACCCAATACTCCTAACCCATACCGATAGGAGAACCGGTCTAATAGAAGTCTGAACCCCCACGGTTAAGTTCCATAGTCATGTAATGACCTCACCATCAAAAATAAAATACATAACATCCACAAATAAGATATGGCACTCCACACACCATACTCCAATACAATAAGGTAGGGCAGTAAATGGAGATTACATTACAAGAAATAAACCAAGTCTAACAAGTACAATATTATCCAACCAGAACATAAGCCAGAATTACCCTCACGGATTACATAACATATGAGAATAACAATCTCATTAAGTACATCCAATAGTAACAATCAACTAACCAGAATATTTTAGACAATCACAAATCAGATATCCTCCCCAAACCTGCTGACTACGATCCCACCTAATCTGGTAGCGTCAAGTCTGCCGAGCCACTGAAAATACATAATACAGGAATGAGCTACGCCCAGTAGGAAAGACAGCTAGTAAAACTCACATGCAAGAGAAGGATAATAACAACAATATAGGAATACAGCATAATAATGTACGGTGGATAGGCACTCTCAGTCCCAGACTCCGACCAACCACAGTCACCCCTAGTCACACCAGAGTAGCTCTCCTCTGGGCTTCCAGGTAGCATGCCAGTGGGAACGCCCATCTCGAAACACGCATGGCGCCTAAGCACCCGACACCGCAGCGTCTCTCGTCAATCAATCTCCTGGAGACTATAGACAAATCCAGTCACAAAATCTCTAGCCAACGTGAGACACCCCTGCCACCCTAAGGCGCGCAGGCCTACACACTTGGCTAGCCACTGCGAGACACCCCTGCCACCCTCAGGCGCGCAGGCCTACACACATGGACCAGGAGAGATCGACTCAGCCACCGTCCCAAAGAGTCCTCTACCAACAACTTCCATAGAAGCTCACGCCCCTACAGTCATTGCCAATCTCTAACTCCAAGATCCGGCAACATGTATCCAGGTACAACAAGGCGCATACCAGTCACATGTATACTGTGGAAGCTAAGTCTGAACCGCACAGTTACCTACCACAACTACCCTAAAACATCATATAGGGTCTATAGTAGTCCGGTCCAGTATGCCAATCCATAAAATATGCCAACACTGAGTAAACTGACTCAATCCATGTCAATGCCATCCAAGTAACATAAACTGTATAGAAATTCTGACTATTCTGGTAACACTTACCCAAGTGTCACACTTCCTTCCAACTGATCCAGCTGTACTGAATTTATAGATAATTTCCAACAGTAACTTTCAACTTGTCTATGTGATTTCCCTAAATCACATTTTTCTCGTTTCAGGAAATTTTAAATTTCAACTTCAATTTCTGCCCTTTATCCATTTTCCGAAATTCGAAATAAATTTCCAAATAAAATTTAAATTCCACATATATCCTTTTTCCGAAAATTCGGATTAATAAATTCCACATATATCCTGTTTTTCCAAAAATTCGGATTAATTTCTGAATTAATTTAAAAATTCCAAAAAATCAAATTCTGCCCTTTCTTAATTTTCCGAAATTCGGAATAAATTTCCGAATTAAAATTTAAATTCACATATATCCATTTTCCGAAAATTCGGATTTATTTCCGAATTAAGTTTTTCCTTCGCCATTCGTCCGCGCCCGCGTTCCGCTGAACCGGGTTTCGCTGCCGGTTCGGAAAACCCGCGCTGAACCGCGACACCGCCGAACCAATTTTCTTAATAATCCGTTAATTGGATTGATTTTAATTACTAATAAAATAGCGTAAATACCATTAATTACTTAATTAAATTTGTAATTATCTAAACCCTTCTCCTTCCTCGGTCCGACGCCCGCGAAACCCTAGCCGACGCAATCGCCGACCAAATCAAATTCTTCCGCCGATTTCCGGCGACCGCGAACAAGGAGAAACAAAATTCTATGTTCATACTATCCTAATGTTTCAATAATGTCACTAATTTCTAAGGATTCAATTAAAATTTTCCACCAAAGGAGTTTCATCCGATCCCCAATTTGACAATTTGCGAAATTAAACAATTCCAGCATACGATACTACCTTAACATGAATAAAGCACATAATCAATTTCAACACATGCTTGGTAAACTTCCCGAATTCGACAGCATAATAAATTTTTTTATTTCGAAAACCCTAAACATGCTAAATTCAATAATTGCATTAATCAATTCCAAAAAAACCACAATTCGCATGCTCAGGTAGTAATTTGCAAAATAATCCATGTGTTTAATTTGCTAATTAACTGATTTAAATCTGAATTTCCTACCTTTCTTCTCCGGCGACGGTGGCGACGGTAAAGCTCGCACGCGACCAACCGCTGCTCCTCGCCGAACGAAACCGGTACCAATCGATTCTCCTCGATCACGCGAACCTCCAGGTACAAAAAGCCCCTTGAAAGGCTGCCGGAAAATATCGCCGTCCGCCGCGAATGCCTCGTCTCCGGCCGCCGTTCGAAACCCTAAGGGTCGAAACGGTTCGGGTTAAATACCCCGCTTAAACCGGTAATAACCCGTTAACGACACATTAAGTGCCGGTTGACCTGCCAAAACGCCGTTTAACCTTCGATCAGCCGGTTAACCTCCACCGCTGATCTCGTCCGTCTGATCCGCTTATCCGCGGCTTATCCAAACGCACGCGCAAACGCACTCGGCGAACCGCCCCCGCCTTCGCTGAACCGCTCCGGTCCGGTTCACGCGCGGTAAAAACCAATTTTTCCGGTTTTAAAAAAAATCTAATTAATAGATTTTCGAATTTCCAAAAATCCAATTAAACAGAGAAAATTACTTAAAAATTCCTCGGTGCTCCGAAAAATCCCCAGAAAATTTCAGAAATTCTAATAGCCTCCAATTGAGCTCCTGGCTCATCCTACTGTCGATCTGAAATCATCCAAGCCAAAAATTAATTTATTAAAGATTAACATAAAAATTTTTACTGGGTATAACATTTAGATTATGTGGGTTGGCTTGAAGAAGGGTGTGAAGAAGTGCATGGTAATGTGGGTTTGTGAAGTTTAAAAACTATGATAGAGGGGGTAGACAAAGTGCAAGTATGAGTAGTTAAGAAATAATGGTATGAGCCATTGGAGGGAATATTTGTTCATTTCTCTTAAAGTAAAAAAGTTTTATTTTTTTTTTCACATTTTTAGATATATGATAGGCTTTTTTTAAGGTAGTAATATTTTTTTAAGTTAAACTTAGATTGTATGTATTTCTTTAAATTTATCCTAAAATAAGAGAGTACTACATGCTTTGATTTATTTATATTATACCTAAGTTTATAATTCTTAAACTTATTAATGTACTCCTTAATGGATTCATCACCATGGGAAAACATGTCATTTATCTAATATTTTAACACTATAGGTTATTGGAACAAACAAGTTGTATAACCTAATCTTAAGATTTTTTTTAAGTTTGAGATACCTCTTTATCATTGTTAGCATATTATTGTTCTAAATTTCTAAGGAACCTACAGGTGGTATCAATGAGTTTAGTATTAATAAATTGATACTTTTGTCACTCACTCATTTTATATTAGAATCAATAATCATCCATACTAATCTATCAATATATGTAATTTTAAGGATCAATACTATCATCAAAAGCTTGGAAATCTAATTTTATATTAGGGATATGCTCTCTTTCTCTCTCTATACCCGTTTAGTCATTCCTCCTCACTTGACATATCTAGATTATTATTTTAATTTGACTCATCAGAAGAATCATTTCTTTTTCTATGATCATGATTTCTCTCATAGATATTTTGGTCATATTCATCAGAAGGATCATCATGTCATTTATGGTTCCTATGTTTTTTAAGATTTTTTTTTTCTAAATCATTGGGTGTGACACTTCTTTTTCTATTATCTCTTTCTCTTTTAGAATTTGGTTCATACTATTGATTTAAAAGGATTTATCTAACCATCTAGGTGAGTTCGACTATTGATTGAGATATTTCTAGTATAGGGCCTTGGTTTAAGTTTTGGACTGATTCTTTAATTTGATTTACTATTTGATAAGACATACCAAATCTTATGGTCATAAAAAGGTTTGCTACATAAGAGGATATCAAAGAAGAAAAACAATATATGATATCTTTTTTTATAAAAAAATTATTAAAGCAAAGCGATCAATGTTATAGACCATTAAAGTTAAAATAGAGTGTGCTTCTAAGAAAATGATTAGTGATCAGGGTCCTACTTATGCTAGACCACCTTCTAGATTGAACCAGATGGTTCCCTAAAAAGATAGTTGAGAGTCGTATCACTACTTTCATACCATCTTTTAAGACAAGGTTTAACCAAAACTAGCTAAGAGATTTTTAGTAGATATAATAAGTAAAAAAAATAATTTTAATAGAAAATCATGTGCATTAATGTCAAAATTGATATATGATTAATTTAAATATCTACAATACTAGAGATGCTTAATAAATTAATAAAAATTATGAAAGGATATTACATATTAATTAAGATCAGGGGTGTATAATATTTTAGAATTATTAAAAGATTAGTTTTTAAAATTATATCATAGATTATTAAGTAGAGTAGGTGACAACACATTAAGTATTAAACTTAGAGTCTTGCAAAGTGATTTTTGTCACATCTAATTTTAGACAAAAAAGAAAATTTAAGATAAACTCTATATGGAATACTTTAATAGAAAAAAATAACTCTAACTTTAGATTATTATCGAGATAATAAAAATTATTGAAAGAATGCACCATTTTGGTGATGATGTCTTGTAGTTTATTAGGCAACGTATGAAGCACTAAAGAAGGTATAGGGTAGTATAGTGGTGATTTATGTTAGTAAGAAAGTTTTAAAAAATGGGTAATAAGATTTTAGGCTAAGATTTGGAGCCTTATTGAGGAGGATAGTGTTTTAATGATTAGATCAAGAGAGTGAAATAATGGGCAAAGACTTTTATGTGTTAGTAAAGATAGGAATTTGTTTAGTTACTTGCTCTCTTGTTGGAAGGTCTCTCACCTTCAATTCTTCTCTCTCACAAGGGTTTAGTTGTGGACTCTTTCGATGAAATGTCTCTCACATTCGATCATTGTCTCTCACAAGTGGAGAAGTTAAAATTTTTCTAACTAGAGTAAGGCATACACACTTTACTTATAAAGATAGAAACATACAAATAAAAGAAATATTTATTCTAAATTATTCATCTTCAATATAATAAATATCTCTATTTATAAGGATATTAAAGATTTATCAATAATTTTAAAAAAACCTATAAATTTAATTGAAATTAACTAGTACTCAAGTTGGTCATGTGTTTCAAGCAGTGGTAATGACAAGTGGTGAAACAATGCACAACAAAATAGTACATGACGAAATGGTGGGGTGAGAGGCATAAGTGAAGTTACTAATATGAGTTTTAAGTAGGCATGAGTTGGTGAGGACTAACGGGTTGGTGTGAGTCATCGTAGGTTAGCATGAATCGAGTGAGTCATCACAAGGGATGGGTCGATAAGAGTTGAGCAGACCAGCCAGGTTCCCAAGTCAATTTGGGTCACAAGAGCGTGTGGGTCAGCTCAGCCAACAACAACAGCTGTTGACAACTGTGGTGACAACAGCAGATGACGGTAGACGATGGACAACAGTGAAAATAACTAAAAACTTAATTTAAGTATTTTTTGAAATAATTTTTAATCAAAATTTATACTAAAAGAGTTATGGAACTGGTGTGATATAAATGAGTGTATATTTGTGAGCTAATATTAGACAATTGTGTGTCAAAAGTACTATGATATAAATATTATATTTTATGAGTATTACATGATGAGAATATGCATTATGAGCCTGATGTATAGAAGCATATATGTGATTATTCTAACACATTTAACATACTTTGATATTGTGCATTTCTTGTTATTATTCCCTTTTTTACTTATATGCTACTTATTGCATTTATACTACTTTATTTGCATATAATTAACTATTCATTTTCTTATTGAGCATTTTATGCTCATTAACTATTTATATTATAAGATAGGAGAAAATGCATAAAAAGATAAGGGTACCTATTTGCTATGGCATAAGATCTAGAGAGAGTTTTGTTTCAAGCCTTATGAGGACTTTTTGCATGAGATAGTTACATAAGTATCTTTGGAACTAGATATTATATAAGAATATTATTGTATCTTATGTTGCACTTAGTAGCTAAGTTATGTTGTGCATGGCTATTTGTTTTGTTGTTTTATTATGTTGCTTATGTATGCGATTTTTGTGATAAGTTTTTTATCATCCTCACCAACTTTTGAGTTGTATGTTCAAAATTTACTATGTTGTAACTTAATATTTTATAATTTTGGAGAATTATTAGGTTTATTTATTGATTAGTAGTGCTAGACATGATACTTACAAAAGATATTATTCAATTTACTATTTCTTTTCACAAAATCTTCATTTGTTGCACACACAATCATGTCTTACTTGATGCTCTTTATCTTTTGATATTATAAAACATTTAATTAAACATTATGAAACACCCCATTTTATAAGAATTTGTTCCTCACCTAAATTAATAATTATAATAAAGAATCTACAATTATTTTGTTATATCTAAGTTCTCAAACATAACAAAGAAAATAATCTCAAAAATAACATAAAAGATAAGAACATAGAGAGACTCATAATTATAGAATAGCATTAATAGTAAGAATAATGCTAAAATAAGACATACATGTTTCCACATCATCAACCCTAAATGTTCTCTGCTATTTAAAAGCATATCTTCTAGTATCTTTATGATGTCTTATACTTAAAACGTTTGTAGTTGAAAGACCAACAACAACTTAGCCTTTTTCATTTTATTTTATTATCATTACTATATATTATTTCTACTCCAGTCCTCATATAAAGGTGCACTATAGTTAAAAGCCTAGGTTTTCATAAACAAAATACCTTAATTAACTTCTTTGATCTAATCAACATGATCCTTAATGCACTTATCACATACTATATACCTAGCCAACCCTTTAATAGCTCGATGGCTATAGAGTCCCTTTATTGATAGATAAACCTCATTTTACTTCAACCTCCACTGTCACTAACAAGGACTTTCTTCAATGATGATTCACCTATAATTTTTAGAAACCCACTTTCTTCTGTATTAATCCTATAGAGAACTTCTAATCCTAATTATTCTTGTTCAACTAATTTGGTATATTATATCACTCTCTATATTACTTCTTCTAATAACAAGTGCAAATGCATATAAAATAATGTCCTCACTCACACATTTCTAAATCTCTCTTAAATAATATAACTCTAATATTAAATATTTGATCTAATATACAAAGTATCACATTAATTTAATTTGTTATCATAGATATAGAACATGCTTTTCTTATCATATCATATAAAATTTTCTTTTTACATGTTTTAATTATTTTGATACTACCCTATCACACCACTATACATTCCTGTTTAGGGAAATGATGATGAAACCTAATTGCACTCTCTAATAAACATTTAACTACAATAATTAATAAAAATTCAAAAATAAAATGATAAACCCTTATAATTTATTCATTTATTTTTGTATAATATTCACATAAACATACAAATTCATAAAATATACACCATATTAAATATTATCCAACATCTTTATTATCCTTTGAGCTAAAACAAGTGCAAAAACATAATCCAATTAACAAAAGTTAACAAAATATAGTAATCCAAATCCACAACATCCATTGCTTTTTTAATACAACATATAGTTGATATATCCAACATTAATATGATATAACATTTATACACATATGCCCAGAATTCATGCTTAAGCTCAAATGCTATATGCACACTCACAAACACACTTGATGCATACTTAAATCCTTAGTCTTTCTTTCATCCATATGTTTGTGCTATGAAATTCTTTGACCTATAATGTATGAAAATGAGTCTTAACAAAACTCATTAGATAAATAAAAAATAATAAGATAGTATAATAATAAATATAATAAAAAAATAATAGAATAACCCAAGTTATAATTAACATAAGTAAAGAGAGTCCATTTATATCATGCATAAGCACAAATAGAAAAATAATAACAATTATTTGTTTATTTCTCTCGTATACCTTTCTTATTTAATAAAAAAATTTCTCATTATGATTTTTTTCTTAGTTAGTTTCATTTCTCAATTAGGGCCTTATTTTTTTTATCGTTATCCCTACTCACAACATTATATAGTATCCATCATGACACTTATTAGAAGATTTTCGATAGATACCATAGTATATATCTATCGATTGACATTACTTCATCTCTACTAGTATGGCTCTAAAAACTATACTCGATTACCTTATTAGTTTGAAGAGAGCTAATGAAATCCTCAATTCCCTGTAGTCACAACTCATTATACTTGGTGTCATCTCAAATCACAACATAGTTTATAACTATGCTCAGTTGCACTACACAAAGTACTAGTGACATATATGATATGATTCTGGGATTATGATAAAGAAAAACTCAATTTCATTTTTTATATCATATCATATCATGATATTACATTATAATACAAACTAACAACTCATATAACTATGATCTATCATCAATTTGTGCATTTCTCATTCCTTTAGTTGCCATTTTAGAAATATCTCAACTTGATAAATCATGTAAATAAAAAATAAAACATAATTCAAATTGATAAATCACATAGCATGTATAGTTCATATGTCAAAAACCATAAGATTTAATATTTTATTTTAATAATTTACTAAAAATTATTATAATAATCAAACATATGTATATCATAATTATTTGATTTATCATCTTAAACTCCCTCAAGCTACTTAGACTCATATTTGGGTTTTCCCTTATGATTAAATACAATAATAAATTACATATTTTCATGAATCTTTCATCAAACATCATATTCATATTTTCTTATCTTTTTTGTATAAGCTTATGTTTAAAGCATATTTTTAAATCAACCTTTATGATTCTAAAATAGTTACTAAGAAATCATACTAAAGTTTATTAATATCTAAATTTCTAAAAATTATAAATATTTGAGTTGAACAATAAATAAATCTAAGCATATATACTTACCTGGAAACTATTTCTCATCTCCAACTAATACTTCTCAAGATTCTAATCTAATTCTTAACTTTTTTATTCTTCCCACTTTATTCTTTTCCCCATTTTCTATTTCCTCTCCTCTTCTCTATCCCTCTCCTATAACTCTCTTCACTTTCTCTTGGATTTTGTCTACTCCTCTTCCCTTATACTCATCAATGGCCACTTTGCCCCTCAAATTCACTAAGAATGGCACAAAAAAGTGGGTTAAGGTTCAAGTGATAATCTACTAAAATATAGTGAAGGAGGTAAACTTACGTGTTCCTTGGTTGAATGGAAGTGTATGGGCATATTGTCCTCCAAGATGCTCTTATAGATGAATTGATGGTAATTAGTACTGTAATGAGAAATTGTTGAGAGAGAGGAATAAGGGCTTTTTGCAACCCTTGATACTTGATTATGGTTAGGGAAGAAATTAAAATTCGTGGTGTTAACATAAGGAGGAATGTGATTAGGCAAAATAAAAAAAAAACTTAATATTTTGATAGAATATAAATATAGAAAAAATTGTTAGCCTTAATTTAAAAAAGATATATTTAATCAAAATAAATTTTAATTAAACTAAATAAATATTGTTAGACTCATTTCGATAAGCTTTATTTAATAATATAATTATTTTTTGAGACGTTGTAATTTTTTTGTCAAATCACATTCTCATTTCAAGCTATTAAAATCCACATATTAAGATAATTCATTTCATAAATTTCATATTAACATTATCAACATAAATCAAATCTTAAAATGTTATACTTGTATCTCCATTAAGAGGAAGATGAAAGAATAAATTCACATTTCGAACTCAAAATGTTCAAAATTACATCTTATTAATTGTAGATCCTATCAAATTTGTTCTAATCATATAATGCTAACAAAAGCATCTTTTATCCTAATTTTATTAGTATAAATGTTGAATTCAAACTAATCTAGATCCTATTAGTAAGAGAATCAAATTTGCCCCTCCAATAAAAACTATTGTTATGGATCTCATACTTTAAGATCTCCAATAGAAGAAATATAAACTAACAAGACCATATATTAAACTCAAAAACCATATTAGTCGTCAACCATATCACCAACAAAAATATAGCTTTCATGCTAGCTCTTTGTTAGACTTGACTCAGGTTTATTTCTAAAATTTGTAAATTTGACAATTAATAAAAAAAGTAAAATTCATTATATAAATGTTTTTTGATATTCCATTTGAATGTTATGCAAAATATACCAAATAAAAATCTTAAACAAGACTGATGACGCGGCTCTGCATATCAGCAGATATGGATAATAGCTCGGTTGTTCTGTTGTTCTGTTGTGGTCGTTAAGCTATGGTGTCTGTTTCTATCTAGAAAAGGGTATTCTTTTTTTTTGCCACCTTTGGTTTTATATGCATTATTGTTTAATTTTGAGACGTGGATTGGATTTGGAAGATGAACCTGGACCTTGCATCATTGCTGGTTTGAAGTGACCCAAGAACATAAAGTTGGCACGTGTGAAACATTCAAATCATCAATCTTGAGAAATGTTTGATGGGTTTATCAAAAATCTAGTGAAGATTGATTTTGAGTGTTTTTTTTATAAATTATGTATAAAATGCAAGAATATTGTTGAGAACAAATTTATTTGTGAGAGTTTTCGGGGTTTGTTGTTGTATATTTTTGAAAATTATTATTTTTTTGATTAAAAAGCATGAAAAATCTAACAAAGATTTAAACAACATTGTTTTTTTCTAACAAAAAAAATTATCTTTTTAAAATCTTATTTTCAAAATGTTTTTCTGAAATTCGAATTGTATAGAAAGAAGGCCTTTTTTTGTTAAAATAAACAAGATCTATCTTTGGCATCTCAATAATTATAGACTTTTTAAAAAAGAATCAACTTTATATAGCACTGAATATCCTACAGTCATATTTTTTTTGTCTTAATTTTTTTCAAAATATTTTTTAATAATATCATATACTTAATAATATCTAAATTGATTATTTATTTAACTTTTTTAGTTGAGAGTGTCAAACTTAAAAAATTATAAAATCATTCTTATTGTTACACAATCAATGATATATACACATTTGAGATGCTCTTTTGATCATTTATATGTCTTTCAAGATTGTTGTTGACATATATAAATATTATCCTCATAATACATATGCTCTATATATCTTTATTCCCATAAAATAATAGAGCATCATTTGTCAATTCACAATACTTTTTTTTAATAAGCTATGTATCTACTAATTACAAATCTTATTGTAAAAACAAAACCGAATGTAATACATGTCATAATATAAAAAAGTTGCATGCAATACTTTGGTCATAAATTTGTACTCTTCCTATGTGCGATGAGGATCCTCTAATCAATTTGAAATCACTCCTTAGTATGATATTCTTAGATCTAGCATCTAAAATTTTGAATATCTAAAGACCTTTCAAAAAAATATTTAAGCATCTTTCTTGAAACTTCTATTCAAAGAATTTGACATATAATCTTTATACCATTCATTTTAAATTTCGTTCACAATACTTTCTTTAATTCATGCATTTTATTCATGCTTGATCCAAAAATCAACATGCTATCATCATCTAAAGAAGCATAATTATGTAATATTTGTTGAAACATTTAAAGAAATATCGATGGTTCGTATCACTTGGTATATTGATAGCTATTTGTGAATATAATGTTGGTGTACATAGAATTGTCTCATATTTAACATCTAATAACAATTGTTGTTGTAGGTATAGAAGCTTAGGTATTTATTTGTTAGCTTTAGTTTTTTTAGTTGATGTGTTTTTATATATTTATATATTAGGTGAAACATAGCTTGTCATTGAATTACTTTGCTAATAGTTGATATTGTTGAAGAATCTATTTCTACTCCTAAAGACAACAACAACAAACACTCAATCAATAAAAAGCAAACATCATCACCAAAAACATACCTAGTATGCTCTAAGGATATGGTGATTAGACAAAATCATTTGAATGAACTCAAAGTCAGGTTTATAGAAACCAAATAATAAATCAAAGAGAAAAAAAATAAATAACAAATAAAAATGGAAAGAACAAAAATTGCTTTACAAATAAATTTTGAAGAAATGTGGGACATTTGATCCTTAAAAAAAATTTCTTGTTAAATACAAGTTCAAGAAAGGGTAAGTCACATGATTAAGTTTTTAATATATATATATATATGTTTGATAAGTTAAAATAATCTAGGACAATCATTAAAATTGTTTTATATATGATAGTTAAAAATAAATTAAGATATTGATGTACGAATACAATCTTAAGGGTATGATGTCATCACATGGTTGTTCCAAATTTTAGACATGTATGAATTCGATCAGTTAAAAGCATACATTAAGAAGATAAGAATTAAAAAATAAAGATGGGTTTAAACACCAATAAGTAAAGTAAAAAAGTTTATGTTGAAGTGCATAAAATATTTAAATTAATATGTATTATGTTTGTGTGTATGTTAGTCATCTATGACCTCTAATCTATATTTGCTATGCACAATTGGTAATTTTTCATATTTGATATAATTGTTGATGAATATTATGTAGATTAATAAAAATCTATAATAAAAAAAAAATATTATCTTCAAATATTAAACTTTTATATATTTGGCATCTATTATGTTAATAAACGCTTGATAAAAATGATTAATATTGTTGGATGGCCAAAATATTTTTTAATTAATTAATCTTATGGTATTATTTTAAAAAGATAATAATTTTTTGCTCCCTGCATATTATTTTTTTTATTTTTATTTAAAAGCGAGTTTTAAAATATATTAATGCAAATACATAATTATATTTTAAAAAATATTTTTTTATAAAAAGAGTTAAATTTAAAAACGATTTAGTTAAATATATGAATCTCAATCTGTTATCAAAATTGTCTGTTTTTTGATTTGAGCTAAGCTCCGGGCCATAGTCTAGGCTCAAATTTCTTTATATTTGATTTCATGGTTCCCAGTTCAAAGCCTTCTGAAAATAAAACACTTCAATGTCAAAATAAATAAAAAAATAAATAAATAAATTTTTTAAATAAGTTTTTATCTGTGTAATTTTAAGTTTTTCAATTTATTTTTCATCATACAAACACACACACACACACACATATATATATATATATATATAATCATAATTTATCTAATATTTATACATTTTAATTAGACATTATTGTATAATGACATTTTCACCAAGGTATTTTAAAGGAATGAGACGTATAAAATTATTAAAAAGATTGCTGATAGTGAAAAATATGCAAAGATTTTATGTTATTGTTTTAAGATTGAAAAAGAAATTGTTGGTTGAGAGTTAGCCATGTTAAATATAAAATTTGTCATAGATAATACCTTTTCGCATTAGTGTATGTCACGGATAGCCATTGTAGGTGGTTAAATCGTTCTATTTGGCCTTCGAGATTATTTACAATAGTATAGGAGTCTTTTGAAAATTATGATAGAAAAGGACATGTAAAATGAAAGTGGATAGAAAACAATAATTAGTAAATGAATGCTAAGATAAAATCATTGAATAAAAAAAAGAGAATAATTCTAAGGTTTACATACACAAGATCTTATCTTGAGACATCAAGATGTTTTATAATATAAAACTTGCTTTCATTGACATAACAAGACTAAAGGTGAAAAATGACTCAATATTATAAGGTAATAACAAGAAAATATGTCCTTAGTGTTGTACCTTATATGATATGATATGAATTGAAAATTGATCAAAGTAAAACTCATGGACTCATGACACCTTTGACTAAACAAGATAAAGAGTGATTCTCAATTAACATTCAAAGATATAATTATCTATTAAAAAGTCATACCTTACATTTTATTGATAAAAAGATATAAGAATAATAGTCTCAAATCAAAAAGAAGAATACATTTAAACTAAATATATAAGATTATGATTTTAAGATATTAATAGATATTATAAAATAAAATACAATTTGATCACTATATGATGACAAAAAAATCTTAACATAATAATAAGATTATATTATAATATTGTACATCAAAAGAATTAGTAATAATTAAAAGAAAGATGATAATGACACTTTAAACATTTAAGTTTTTGTTCAGTAGACGTATCAAAAATATTAATTTTGAAGTGAATGCATGTACCATGAAGTATTTCAAAGTTAACACATATTATATTGAGGTTTATTGACATTAGTACTTATAAACTCCAATTCAAACTTTTTTTTGTAGGTTTAATAATTTTTTTAAGATTTGCTTATGGTGTGATTTTGAGTCAAGTTTGTTATGGTGTTACACTCAATACTAGTTAAATCCTAAAAAACTTGATTTGATTCCACAATTATAATAGTATTCATAATTAGTCATCCAACTAAATTTTTTGTATAAAATTAAAAATATATTCAACATTTTTAATATTTTTTAAGCACATAAAACTTTGTCAAATAAATCATAGATAAAACTTTCATGATCTAATGTTGAAATTCTACCTTCTTCACAAAAAAAAAATTATTTCTCATCTTTATTATAGTCATTTAATATTAGTAAATTAATATTTCATCTCAATTCATGTCCAAAATGTAATAAAATTTTCACTTTTATATTTTTTTTTAATTGATTTTAGAATTAATTATTAATAATTTAGTCATTTAGATAGGTAGGAAAAGATACTAGCTATCAAATAAATATCTCAAAAGTCAAAGTAGATCCAACATCCTTGTTGCTTGGGTTGATTATGATCATTTAGGATTAAATGGTAGTTAGCTGGACATCTTCCTGTCGGATTGTTTCTTATGAGAAATATAATAATAGTACACTCTTCAGGGTTTTTGCAGCAATAAGGCATTTTATGGTTTGTTATTTCTCTCATTAATATAAGTTAATCTAAAACCGCATGTCATGAAATTTAGATTAAAGTTCTATTTGTCAATAATGTTTCAAATTATCCTTCAAATAATTTATTTTAAAATTACCTTTATTAAATAAAGTTTTATTTTGAATATTATTTTTCTCTAATATTCTCAAATCTTTTGTTTAACCTCATGAATTATTTAAAAATAAGCCTAAATGCTCAATCTTGATGTAAGGTAAAGTAGGTGTGTACCCATAACAAGTAGGACAGAAAAATTTGAATGTAAGAAAATAATAAATTGAATATTAATCAACAAAGTTAATGTGTACAAGATTAACACATCTGATTTTTTTAAAGAAGGTTGACAAAATGTTGAAAAATCTAACATTTTCAAAAAAAAATCAAAATATTTCACAAATAAGACATTATAGATAAATATTTTGACAAAAAAAGAACATTTTACAACATATAATCAGTGAAGTAAAAAATTTTCGAAGAATTGAAAGCATAATTTAAAAAAAAAAACCTGAGTTTGATGAAGAATAGTTGAGCTACTTCAAAAAATGATAGAAAACTATTAGTCAAACTTCAAGTAATCTTCAAAAAATGCTAATGATACTTGGGATTATTAACTCTATTTTTGACACGTCTTTCAGGAAACAGCTAAAATAATGTATGATTGTGATTAAGATGAATGAAAACTTCATCTTTATTTACTTAACCTAATTAACATCCAAGAAAAGATAATCAAAACATTTCACACATAAGATATTTATAGATAAGCATTTTGGCAAAGAAAGAGAACATTTTATAATCTTATAATTGTTGAAGTTAAAATTTTCTCCAAAATTGGTGATGGAGTAAGTTGGAAAATATCGAAGAGAGTTTGATAAAAAATAGTTGAACTAATTAAAAAAGTGATAAAAAACTAATAGTCAAATATCAAGTTACCTTCAAAACTAAGAGAGTTTAATCAAGAATAGTTGAGCTACGTAAAAAAATGATAGAAAACTATTAATCAAACATCAAGTAATCTTCAAAAAGTGCTAATGGTGCTTGGGATTATTAACTCTTTCTTAACACATGCCTTTCATAAAAAAACTTATAGAATGTATGATTGTGATTAACATATCTATTTATTTATTTTCACTCTTATTTAGGTAAAGAATTAATTCACCCTTTTTTCATATTATTATTTATTTCATCTATTTTACAATAGTCATCCTGAATCATTTTTGTCACCATCGACTAGGCAGCCCAATACCGTTGCTTCCACTATATTGGTCTTCAATAACTCAGTTACTACAAACAACTTCAATCAATTTTGGTCACATCCAATCTATTGGTGATAATGTTTGGGAAAAATATTTATACATGAAAATCAATCATAGAAATAATAAATTCATTTTGAATTCTAGATAATTGATGATTACCCAAACAAATTAAAATCAAAATTAGACCCCTAACCTTAAGCCAACTGACGTAATCTTTCACTCGAGTAAGGTTGACTCGATGAAACTTAATCCGACGCTGTCAATCGTGACACATGGAGCTAAGACTCACAAAAAAAAAAAAAAAAAAACCAATATAATATTATTATGACGTTGGCAAGTTAAGGGTGTTGTCCTAACCACATCCTCCAAAGAAAAACATAATTAAAAGCTATTTATTAAGCCGTATTCACCCCGGTTTTTACTTTGGCCAGACGTTCTTCTCCAGACGTAAACATCAGCGAAAGCATGTTAGGCAACCAAACAAGTCCGGTGTCACCTTCTTTTCTCTCGCCTCGCGGTCAAGCTCCCAATGGCGACCCTTCGTCTTACTGAAAACTACGTCTATGCCCTCTATGAGTCTCCTTCCCGAAAACAAAGGCCCATCGACAAGGGCAATCATGTAGTAGGTGAAACATATGAGGGTAATCTTTAGCAAACCAAACCATTTATATGCCATCCCCGATCAATCTCATTAACCAAACTCGACGCTTCGCATTGGAAAGCTCGACCGAAATGGAAGCCCACGAATCCGGAAGAAGATGGAAGGCTTCCCCGACGTCCACGTTATTCATTGTCGCTGTTCTCCTTCTCCTACTGCCCATGTCGTCGGCGTATTCTCTTGAGAAAGAGGATGAAGAGAATCCTATGCAACGGCTGTCGAGGGAGGAGCTGGTCCGCCTGGCTGGATACGGCGAGGAGCGCCTCTCTTCTGTGCTAGTCACCGGTTCGCTTTCCTGTGAAGCTTGCCTTGAACACGGTTCCCACCTCGCTACCGCTCCTGTACATGGTATGCCATTTGTTACCACAAAAACATATCTATCTATATTTATAAAATATTAGTTTTCTGTTGAGGAAGGAGAGATGTACATCGTTGGTGAAGTTGGCGAGACGCACCCATCAATAATGCCAAATTCGGAAGGAAGATAATTAGCTAAAAAATAATTAAATAAGTGAAAAAAGAAATTTATTTACTTTGGTAGTTAATTTGTTAGATTTTTTTAATATGATTTGCGCTTGAATGAAATCTGATCGAGGGGTTTTCTAAAAAAAAAAAAAAAAAAGGTGCGACGGTGGCCGTTGCATGCAGAAGAGAGGTGGGGAGGAGGAGGAGCTACTGTGCCAAAGGAATGACGGACGAGTATGGTGACTTTATCATCGATATTCCGTCGCATCTCCACGCCATCCCCAGACTTGAAGATGCGTGCATCTTGAGGATCGTCCGCCTGCCGAGAAACACTCTTTGCCGCCACGTGTCGGGCATGAGGGCGAGGCGGATAAAATTGTCGTCCGTTGGCAACGGCATCCGGACGTACAGCACCGAAGCGGCGAGGACGGTTCTCGGCGTCAAAGCTTCTCGTGGTTGTACCAGGTATACAGCTTCTCGTGGCTCGCAAACCACATGGTGAGAGAATTGCTATATAATATATATATAGTCTGCTTGTGTACTCATGCAGCTCGTGTTATGAGTCACATGTTAAAAGGCTTGTAAATATTGAACAATTAGTATGGCATCTCCATTGAAATTTTCCTTAGTGAAGTGAGCATATGTTTGGAGATCAATGATGCATGAATAGCGTCTTATAAACCAATTAATAGAAAAATTCACTTATTTGCACTTGGATTGTGGATAAAGTGCCTAACAGACCAGAAAAATCTGCAATATTAGATTACTTTCTAGTAAATCATTCAACTTCTAAGAACAAATGAAGTGCGAGTAAATTACACAAAAAATTATGAGACAAAATATTTACATGGATGTTACATGTTATGGGAAAAAATCATAATTGTTTGCTTGGAATATATTTGTCAAACCTTGGAAGAGATTAGGAGTTTTTTTTTTTCATTAATAGTTAACATTTTTCATGTTTTTATCCTTTTATATCTTACATGACACAAAAAAAGGGAAACAACACAAGTATTTTGAATATTGGAAATCAATAAAAATTTGACAATATTTTGCAAAAAAACCATGAAAACAACATGTAATCTAAAACTTTTAGAGTCTTCAAGAGATTTCTTAGAAAATAATTGTCTATTATTTCTACTTGATAGCATATATAATAACATATAATAACATCTCCGTCTTCTTAGTGAAGTTCTATCCTAATAAGAGACAAAGCTATTATTTTAGTTTTATCCTTCTCAAAAAATTCCATCAACATTAATTCACTCATCTTAATATTACTTTCGTTCAAATATGCTTAACTTTGAAATTTTTATTAGATCCAATACTTTAATGTTATAAACTCACATTTTAGTTTGATATTTCTCTCTTATTATGTTATATGTAGATTGCAATATATGAGCATATTATAGTTAGTAAATTATAAAAATTATATTATCTTTTCATGTTAAGTTTTACAACATTTACTAATAAATGCATAGCCCAATACATCAAGTCTTAGACAAGTACTAACAATAATTGAGAACAAAGTCTTTAATGTCATTTTATAATACAGTACGTAACCTATGTTATCATGTGTTACATCATGTACTAAGAGCCAATTATATTTAATAGTAATTATAACAAAATGTCTTAAAGAAAAAAAACTCAATTTTGTTTCCTATTTCATTCATATTATTATTATCATGTTAAATCATCATGCTAAATCACCATTTTATATCACAATACTATTAATAACTAATGTACTAAAATGGCTCATATTGCCTAATTATATTATTTTTTTCTTTTATTTTTATTTTTTAATCATCTTTCTCTTTTGTTAGATTTTATATGTATATCATACAACATACATCATATTCATGTAACTATCTCATGCTTATAACATATATAATAACATATTACTTATATTTTCAAATATCAAAATAATTCTATGCTTAAATTATATCTTTTTCATAATATAAGTACTACTTTACTTAAATTACAATTAATTTAATTCACTTAGTTTTTCATAGACTATTATGTTTTTATTCTTTAGTTTTCATTTTCTTCCTATGCAATTAATAAATAAGAGTAAAACCATTATAATATGCCCACTTTTTATTAATATATTCTCTATTCTATTAAATTCACATTTTTCTCAGTTGTAAACTTCATAGTTTTCATAAAATTCATATTTGATCAAATCATCTAGGTCTCCCATTGGATTGTTTGATTAAATTATCAGATTATTTGTCTGTAGGTTAAAAATGTTGGCCACACTGTTAGATTAATGATTTTGTCAAGTGGATCATTTAATAAGTCTCCTTCAAACATACAACACATTTATTGTCAAATTACCTATTGAATTAGCTTTGGATTATCCAATGGATTTGTCTAAAAGTGACCCAATATAGGAATAAAATTGATCGAGCACACATTAAATCATTAGATCAAATGGTTTTATTCAATCTAAAAGTTTGATGCTATAGTAGTAATCTAGAACATGGCTATTGCCCTTTATATCTTTATGCGAACTCAATTCAAACATCATGTAAGCAAATTTCTTAGAAGCTTATAATAATTAACATCATAAGAATAATTTAATTAACTCAATCTATCATGAGCTTTCTTTAATTCAAATCATTAATTTTTTTGCTTTGATTCCCCTACTAAGAGACCCAATTGCAAAAGCCCTAAATTGGGTGCTCGCATGATAGCCTAGCCCCTTAATGTTCTCCAACCTCATGTGTAATAATGGAAGTTCTTTCCAACTTCTCAATGTTCAACTAAAAGCCCTCTCACACATCGAAAGCCCACTTTTATAGATTTTAGTTTCGACTATTTGAGCTTTTCTATCATTCCCATACCCTTTGTTTTCCTAATCAACTAAACTATCAAAGTACTCTACCTTAAAACATAGATTTTAATGAAGTGGAGGCTTCCCCTCGTTTGGCACTCCATTGGAATATGTTGTCATTTCTGCCATCGACGATATGTGTATTGGACAACTTCATTCACTAGCCGTTGAGGAAATAGGTAGTGAATTTTAAAATTTTAAGAACTTAAATTTAATTTCTTAAATTTTTTTTCATAAAAATGTCTTAAAAAATTTACCAATAAATTTTAAAAATAAAATTCTCATTAAAATTTAACATCTATAAAATTTTCATAATTTTTTTTAAACATTATTTAATATTTTTAGTTATTTTTCTTCTCTAAAAATCATAAAAATAATATATTTTCTTATAAAATACGATGCTCTATATATGCTATATTTTTATAGAATTAATATAATTAGACTTCAAATAAAATATATTATTTTTTTTAAAAAATTAAAAAATTTTTGTACTTCATCTGATTATTTAATAAATGTTTCTGAAAATACTTGTAATAGTCTTATTTCCATAGCTTTCATCTTCTTTTTTTTGCTTAATTTATATCCAAAAAATTATCAAAAATTATTTTTATCAAATTCCCACTAACTTCAACCTACTTTGATAAAATTCACACTAACTAAGATCTCATAACCCTTATGTAGGGTTGTGTGATTCTCTTAAATATATATATATATCATAAAATTTTATAGGGCTTCCCTTTTAAAATACATCTCATAATGTTATTAGATCTCCTCTCTCCTTTTGTGCATAGTCTTTCATCTAATATTACATTTTTTGATTCCTAATAATTTGATTTTTTTAAAATAAAATATCAAATAAAACCTATGATGTTATTATAAAACAATAAAATTGTTATTAAATTCTTGATGCATATGTTATGTTTAAATTGTGTGAAATGTTACAGATAACTATAAAGTTGAACAACATATAACTTTGTGGATAAAATAATATATAATTACATGAGACATATAAGTTATGAATGTTATATTTGAATTGTATGCATATGAAAAACATTAGCTGTAAAAGATATTTTTGTTTATTTGAAATTTTTAAAATCTAGATTAATTGATGTTAAATGACATCAAGATAGTGAAACAAATAGATCGTAAGCTCATGTCGATAAGAGCGAACATCACATAAGGTCCCACCATCTTTGCGCCAATCAAGTTTTTTATGTCCTACTAGAGTGTTTTTGAGATTAAGTTAGCTCTTTTGAGGCCTAGTAAAGTTTTTTGAGACCAAGGTGAATTTTCGCAAACATAGTTGAGTTTTCTAAGACAAAATCATGCTTTTTAAGATCTAGTCAAGAATTTTAAGTCTTAATCAAATTTCCAAGGCTTAATCATGTTTTCTAAGAATCAATTAAGTTTTTTTGGTGAAGTCCCTATTGGTTTTGTGAGTCATGGTCAAATTTTTATGAGACAACCATAGTTTCTAAGAATTGATCAAGTTTTCCTAGATTTGATTAAGCTTTTCAAGGTAGATTTGAGTTTGTTTTGTCACTTAATCAAGGTTTTTAAGGTATCACAAAGTTTTTCAAGGCTCAATTGAGCTTTTTGAGGATTAGTTGAGATATATGTTCTTTTTATAAGAATTATTTGACTAGTCAACTCAATGCTTAATCAACATCAGTGCCACCTTCAAGACGACTTATTAAAGGGCTAGCCATTTTTGATTACACCCAGTAAGTGATTTCTTGAGGCCTCTTTCCTAATTATACCTAGTTTTATTAGTCAAAATTTTTATGAGATTTTTGCCCTTTATATCTTTGTCGAACTTATTTAAGAAAATTCCTTAGAAGAGTATGAATTTCTAGCTTCCCTTAACTCAAGTCATGACTTTCTAGTTTTGATTCTTTTACTAAGAGACCCAATTACAAAAGCTTCAAATTACGTTCTTTCATTCAATTTCTCAATACCCAACTAAAAGTTCTCTCACATGTCTAAAAGCATCTTTTTATAAATTTCAATTTAGACCTTTGGAGTATTTCATTTATTCCCATATCATTCGATTTTCTAAATTGATAAAATCATCATTGTTCTTTATCTCAACACATAAAATTTTAATTGAATGAAGGTTTCCCTTTCCTTAGTGTTCCATTAAAATATGTTGTCATTTCTTCCATCTGTGGTGGCTATGTTACATTGTTTTGGTCAACGGCCATTAAGGAATTAGGTTATGTATTTTAGATGTTAAAATATATTAAATTTTAACTAAAATTACGAAATTTTATTTATTAAATCTTTTCATGCAATTAACATCCAAAAATTCACCAAGAAATTTAAAAATAAGATTCTCATCAAACTCTATCATCAAAAAAAAAAAAAAAAAAAAAAAACCACAATTTTCTAATATCGTTTAATATTTTTAATAATTTATTTTTTGTAAAAATCATAAAAATTTATCGGAATTATCTTTTAACATATCTCTGATGATGTTTCTACTTTAAGATCAAAATATTAAATAAAATTGTACCTTAGGATATTGTAACAAGACTATAAAATTATTTAAAATATTCTTCTACAAATTATTCCTAAATTGTGTGGAATGTTGTAAACAAGTACTTGGTTAATTAGTAAATAACTACGTAGATAAAATGATAAATAATTACGCTAAGTTGTGTATAAATTATGGATGTTATTTTTGAGTTATAATATATATATGAAAAATAGATTAGATGCAAATAATATTTTGTCTATTTAAAATTTAAAAATATAGATTAATTGATGTTAAGTGGTATTAGGATCATAAAAAAAATAAATATTAAGTTCTTGACTGTAGGAGAGAATGTCACATAAGGTCCCATAACCTTTGGGATAATCGAGTCTTTTAAACAGTTGAGTTTTTTGGAGATCAAGATAGTTTTTTTGAGATCAAGGTTAACTTTTCCAAAATGTAGGAAGTTTTCTTAAACACTATTTAATATCCAACCAAAATTTTTTTACCTCAATTGGTTTTTGAAGACTATTGAGTTTTGTGAGTCATAGTCAAGTTTTTATGAGCCAATTATATTTTCCAAGAGTCGACAAAATTTTCTTAGATTTGATTAAGCTTTTCAAGATAGAATTGAGTTTTTTGGGACTTAATCAAGCTTTTAAAGACAATGCAGGGTTTTTCAAAACTCAATTGAGTTTTTTGAGAGTTGGTTGAATTTTATGTCCTCCTTGTGAGACTTTGTTAATCAATTAACTCAACTCTTAATAAGCATCAGATACTCCTCCAAACCAACTGACCAAAGGATCAACCATTTTTGATAACATTGATTGAAGGGTTCTTGAGGCTTCTTTCCCAATTTGTGTCTTGAGAAATCTTTAGAAGACTCTAAAATCTTTATCTATTATGAAATTTGTAAATGTTATTGAACATCTCAAGTTTTGTCTTTTGTAGAATCTGTTGCAAATGCAAAAGTGTATATTTGAGCATGTGAATATTTATATTTAAAATAATAATTTTATTGTTTTGAAATTTTGGTTGGTTAGAATCAAATAATAAGATTTTTATCATACTTTAAAAACTATGATAAGTTGTAAAGTATTTTAAAATTTGAAATTAAGTATATGCTGGAAGGAGGTTATTACCAAGAATCTAAAATTAAATGTTTTATAATTTTTGGAACTCTAACTAAATTATCATGAATTTTTAAAATTAATGGGACTAAATAGTTTATTTGATCAAAGTACTAAAGGGGAAGTTGATCCAAAATAGCAAGGTAAAGAAGTAATATGGGTTATTAATTGCCTTATAGAGATGAGATAAGTAAGAGCAAAATTAAATTTGATAATTTTGCATTTTGTAGAAAAAAGGAAAACTATGATAAGGAGAGAGCTTGGGAGGAAGCAAGATAGGAAGTTCAAATAGGAAATAGAAAGTCGAAGAAGGAAGCTCTAGTTGGTATGACTATCATCTAGGAAGGTAAAATAATAGTTGGGAAAAAGAAGATTAGCAAAACATAGTTTAAAGTAAGAATGAAATAAGATAGCTATGTGTGAGTTGTTGGAATTTTGAGAAAATAATTGAAAGAAGGATTCTAACTATTATAAACATGAGAAGTATTAAGGTTAGTTTTTAAACAAAAGTTCTATAAGTGTTGTGTTAGAGTTTAGCTACAGTTTTATTTCTCATGTTCTTAGAGAATTTAAGTAGCGATAAAGTTCTATTTTTGGGACTTCAAAGATTAATATATGATTTTGATGAAATTTGTGTGATTTTGATAAAATTAAATTATTTTTGAATTAAATTAAATTACAAATCAAAATTTTTGTAATATTGGATGTTTAGGCATGGATGTTAAATTGCATGTCCTATACTCATGTGCTTGTTTATTTTCTTGCAAATTTTCTTATGTGAAATTATAGTTTGCATGCAAATTTTCATGTGAGTATGGGCATGTGGGTGGAAAAAATTTTATTATAATTTTTGTAATTTTAAATTTTCTTAAAGAAGTTTTAAAAGTACAAAATTAAAATAATTATGGGAATAAGGCTTGGAACATCATTAAAAAATCAATAAAGTCTTAATGACTTTTATTAGGAAAGGAAACTAATGAAGGTGTAACTTAAAGAGGAAGGATTCTAATAAAATATAATATAATAGTAAGAGAATTGACCTATTATGCTAACTTGATGGTGTATCCTAAGATTAATGAAAATAAAATGAGACCAAGAGAGCTAAATTAAAAAAATGAGAAAAATTAACATAAGTGAATTTTTTTAATATTTTCTTATTTTACCGACATGGCTATTTTTGGCATTTGTTATTTACTCCATTTACTATATTGTGATGATATTGCTCCAATATGTGACATGACCCAAAATTTTATTAATTTGTATACAAACACAGTTATATTGTCTACTAAGTTAGTGTTGACTATCTTATTTTTTATTGGCGTTAATAATTATAGATGATAATGATTCACAATACAAGACTTTTGGACAAAACTTAGGAAAAGGATGACATAGATTTTTGTTTCTATCATAGTGTTCCTTAGTGGTAATGTATTAGGAAGTTTATTATGAGATTAAGCTATTATGATAACTAATCTAAATTAAACAAATTATAGTTCTTATTTAGTTTTTTTGTGAAAAGCTTATTATCAAAAACATTACTGATTGAGATTTGGAAATGTTAGAGATTTTCTTTGTTTGATAATTAGATGAATTTAAATTATATGATTTTGTTTCTACTCTAACAATTGGATACTTAATTTTTGGTTAATTCTTTTAAAAAGTAAAGAGTCTTGAAACAAATATATCAAAGGGGTTCCTAATATAATTTTCATAGCTTTCATATTTCATTATAAGATAGTCAATTTTTAAATGATTATTTGAGATAACTTTTTAAAGTGAGAATGGCTTTTTCTATTGTGAAAAAGAAAAAGAGTTATATATATAATATAGTTTATAATAAATAAAGAAAAGGACTTTCAAAAATAAGCAAACAAATTAAAATAAAATTTAACTGAAGTTTTCAATATAAAACTATATTAAGGAAATATATATGTTATATTAAGATTTCACAAAAATGGTATGAAAGTAATTGAAGTTCTAAGGGGAATATCCACGAGGCATTGGACTTCATTTAAGAAGAAAAACATAAAAGTTGGAAAATCTAGGATGAAGACCTAAAGATATCCCCAAGAGAGCTTAAACACTATATAACTAGACAAAACTGGTGTTAACATTCATGTACTATACATTAAAAACTAATCTCATAAGTGAAAAAGAAATCGTGAAAAATAGTAGGAAAACTGACTAACACATATATTATGCTAAGTGATAGTCTAACAAAAGGTGTAAAGAGATATTATTAGTATATATAAACTAAAAATTGGCTAAATTAAAGATCAAAGTATGACATGTTAAAATTAATGTATGATACATTTTCTTTAGAAATGAAATCCTAAAAGTTTTTTTTGATAAATTTAAATTTATACTATATAAGTAACAAATACAAGGTTTTGCATGCTTCAACCAAATTCATCAAATTTAAAATACTTAAGTATTTTGCAATCTACTTTTTTAATCTAAAAAAATTAAGGTAATCTCAAATATTCATGCAGTAGAAATTTCTTGCTAATTTTAATGGATATTGTAATCAAGTGTTTAGAATTATTATTTAGTTTTGTCAAACCTTGGTGTGAGTATAATATAAGTAACAATAGTCAGAAATAAGCAAGAGTGCATGAAAGAGCACAAAGAGATTTTTAAATAATTCAATCTAAAGCTGGTTCTGCTTCCACTTAGGCCAAATGTCTAAGCTTTTACTACAAACCACTTTTATTTTATTGTAGCCATTTGAGTGAACCTAAATAATAATTTACTCTCATTTTATCAAAACTAGGTGAGGTTGACTCAATACAACCTCTCTTATTTTTAATTATAACTAAGTAAAGGTCAACCTAACATAAATCTACTACCTTTATGTTGTAGACAGGTAGGGTAACCTTGCTTAAAATAGCATAACACAACTTATGCAAATGTTATAACTCTTATTCAAAATAATACAATAAACTGTTATGCTATTCACTTAAGAAAATATGTCATAATGTCTATGATAAAGTGAAAGAATGTTAGAAATCAAAATGCATAACTTTGATGTACTAGATGTAAGATCAATGCTGATGAGGCTCAAGATATAATAATAATAATAAAATGAGAATACTTTTTATTATTATGCATAATCCCCACCTCTTAAACTCTTTCACTTTTAGAATGAATTTCTAATTGAGTCGTTAGCTTTTTATTATTCAAATATATTCTTATTTATATTACTCAATAAAATATATCCAAATTAAGAAGTTTTAATGACTAAAAACCAATTCTTGATACAATTGAATTAGTTATTATACTCTCAGGATACTAATAATACTATTACATTTATAGGATTGTATAAGACAATATGTATTATACTTAGATCACCACATAACATGCCCACCGATTAGCTTATTTTTATATCTCTGAAGGTATCATATTTATATGATGAACACATCAACTTTCACAACTAGAACAAATCTACCCAAGCCAATTTTTGAGCACTTCAAAAAATGCTATACGATGCAAAATCATATAGTATGATAAGTTAAATAAGAAGCTCATATTACTAATAAAAAATGATTATATGTATACAATAAGTAGATCGTACTAATATGATACTAATCTATCAAATAAATGGCTAAGTCTTCAGACCAAAGTCTTAAACCAGGTTTCACTTATTAGATTGATTATACTTGTTTGAAGTATGCAATGTTTGTATACCATAGTGCATATTTTAGCTTAGTTAACTTGATTATATTGGTATGACTATGAGATCATATGATTATGACATAGTATACTCAAGATTAAACATACTCATATGAGGGTAGAAATATTTTCACATGCCACTAAAATTCATACTTAACGAGATTGTAGTAATATGAAATATATATCACATTAATACATCAATATATACTTTAATAATAGATCTTGGGTTAGAGTATTTGTATAATAAGGGTATTATATAGGTATGACCAATAGAATATTCAACTTAACTAAGACCATACATAGTTGATAAAAGGATTAGCATGGTATGATTAAGTCATTAAGAAAAAAAAGATTTTGCAAATATGAAGGACATATCATACTTATATGACATTACCATTCTAGTACTCACACTTAATTCCTCGGTCCAATCTTTATCCAATCCACTAATGACTGAATTGTGTTGTATAAAATATGATATCATATTATAAGAACCTTAAATATTTCAACAGTCAACATACATTTCTCAGATAACCCATTAGCATACTGACAAGATATGAATATTATATTAATATGAATATTATATTAATATGAATATTGTCATTTATGCAAATCTCTCTATATCACACTTGACTGATGCACTATCTAATACATGCAATGTAGATCTATAAGACAATTAAATTATAAAAGTATGAATAGTATAAGGGTAGTAATTCTTAAATTATTTTGCAAACTATACAAGTTGATTAATTTATCACATGCAAACTTATGTAATTAATTTTCAATTTTGCATATTTATATATCTTTAAACACGTGTGAAATACATGGCAACCCTATGTGTGATATAAATTTAATTGATAAGTTTAACAATTTTATCATAAATAAAGCATTAATGAGGTTTAGAAGGGCAACTACTTTATTAAGAGCTAGAATAATGGCTCCATAATTTGTAAGTTGAGGAAAGCATGAACAAAGCCACCAATATATTTAACTTGTCTTCACTTATGAATACTTTATGAACACTTGATCAATGTTTTTTATATGACTAGACCAATTTATTTCTTGAGATATATGATCTAAAAATACTCAATAAAAGTATTAGTAATAATAATACAATAGTTTTTTATCATCAAATAAGTGGTGTAATGACTAATTGGTATAATAACTCCAATAATAGAGCAAGAATGTAAGTACCTTCCTGAGGAATTACGGATCATGAAATTTGCATAATGTCAACAGGAATGTAAGGTTGAAAATAATCTATTCCAGTAAGAAATGAAAGGAATAACATAAGTTATGCTGTTGATTGCTTGTTGGAGCCATTTTTTAAACCAACCTAGCATACATTATCGAGACACGATTGACTCATTCTAAGCAGAGGATTGATTTGAAAAAAAATTCAAATGCTTGCAAATAGATTTTATAGGTTAGAATATAAGAGTTGTTTTGATAATACTTACTTTAGATAATGCTAACAAACACTGGTGACGACGATAAAGGAGCTATAATTTGGGGATAAGACCAACTGAAAAGTTACATAGAAAGAGTTTTGCAAAGAAGTTTTAGAATAGTATTATTTGGAATTGATAGGAGTGAAATTTTATGAACTATCAAGACTATATTAGAGAGGAATAACAATTTTAGAATATAAACAGACTATTTCTAGACTTGTATGGTAAATTCTAGATATGGTATCTATAGAAAAGAAAAAATGCCACTTATTTCACAAAGGATTACCTAATTTTATTTGTAATATCATAGCTTCAAAGCAATTTAACACTTATAGAGAGCTTTTGGAAGTAGTAAAGAGCTTTAAGTAGGATCAAACTATAATGGAATCATGAAAAGTAATTAAGAAAAGGAAGGTGTCTTTTTATCATTCAAATTGGTAAAAATAGAAGATGAACAAAGCATTAGGATCAAGAGACATAAGTCAAATGATAAACCATCATGCAAAACTTGTTGAAAGAACCATTAAGGGAGAGTTTGAAGGGGATGACTATGAAGTGCTTTGTTTGTGAGGAGGTTGGACATTTTATTGGGGTATGTACATGAATTATTGGTGGAAGAATTTCAAATGGAGGTTCTAATATTGGATGACTCAAAAGTTACATATCCTATAGAGTAAAGGACTGGCTGAAACATTTCAACCAGAATTGGTTCAACTAGAATGTGTTATTACTTAGAAGGAGGCTCCATCTTCATCTAATGTGATGACATGTATTTTATTATTATTGAATCAAACATGAATTGCATTTAATTATGGGGCATCTCATTCATTAATTTTGGTTGCATTAGTCAAGAAAATGTTAGTAGACACTTACACATTAGAATCATCTTTCTTAGTTACTTTACCTATTAAAGAAAAAGATGATTACATAAACAAAATAATAGAAATAGATTTGAAACTTTGAATTCTTAAGTAATTATTATTGACATAAAAGAATTTGATATCATCTTGAGAATTGATTGGCTAATGCAATATCAAGTGACTATTAATTATTGAGAGAAGAAAATTAAATTTCATTTGAAGGATGGTACCAAAGCTATTACTTTAATAAAGAGAGAAATATACCACTAATATCAAAAAAAAGGCTAAAAAGTAATTAATAAATGGTGCAAAGGATTCTTAGCTTCAATATAATTGTATAAAAAGAAAGAAGTACAATTACAAGATGTGCTTATTATTAATCCCATTTGCTCTATGTTAGAGTTTGATAATAACAAGCAATATATAAAAATTTACTAATATGTTTCTTGAAGAATGCTATCTCAAATATTAGGAGTTGATGTTGAGAAAATATGTTTTAGTTGTGCTCTTTGCCATAGAAACTTATCAAGGTTAGAGAATTTCATATTCTTGGAACAATGAATGAAACTTTGCTCTTGATGATTTAGCGATCATCTTGGGTGTAATTTATGCTACTTTAGTGAGTTTGATTGCCAAAACTAATTCTTATAAGTAGTGGAACACTATAAAATGAATGGAGTGAGATTACCACTTTTGTTAGTGAGGAATTAATGCTACTATAGAGAATGTTTCACAATGATCTAGGTTGTTACAACACAATAAATCTTGCTAAATGTTAAAAGTGTAATCCCATAATTGAGAATTTGAGCATTACATTCCACTCATTAAGTTTATGGAGGTAAATATAAGAAAGGAATGTTTACAAGGTAGCTCAAAGCAACTTCAATGGCTAGGCCATGATAATTTTTTATTTCTAAGGAGTAATTGGTCCTTATGTTGTTTACCCTTCTATGCATAATGCATGTTTGATAAGAAAGTATATGATAATATTCACAAATTGAATTATATGTATAGTATGCTAATAAGTAATATATGTAATAAGGAGATCTATTATATGTCTATTCAATGTTGGGGAAGGCCAAAGGAAAGGCTTTGAAAAAAATGTCATAGCATGCACTAAGGCACATGTAGTCTTATGCATACAGCAACATCCAAGATGAGCATTACACACAGATAGTAGCACACATAGCACCAAAGGCCTAATGTTACATGCATGCAAGTATCAGGTAGGTCTATCTATCTTTACATGGGTGGAGCACACCATGGTTGGCGCCAGCTACTGCACTGCACATAGCACATGCCACAATAAGAGTCACCTATTTTATACACCAAAATGTGCACAAATTATGCAATTATAGTGTTAAGAATTCATGCAATTTGTGGGCATACTGAGATAATGAATGTGTAGATCTGTGCACCACCATATATAGGTTTTGTAAAGTAGTTAATTAAGGCAAACATCAGGTATCATATGATAATTTAAATATTATATATTTTGTAATAAAAAAATATCATGCCCTCTCATCTATGAAAGTGGTGAGGAGTAAATGAAGACATTCCATCTTTTTGGTGCAAAGCTTCTCCCTTATTTTCTTTCTTCTTTTGGTTACTTTGCCATTTCTCACATTTTGTTACTATAAATCTAAAGCAAGGTCATTTGTCAGGGGGCTTAGAGAATGGAACCTCATAGGAAAATCATATTTTTGGTATCAATGTGTTTTAATTTGGAAACAATGGTATTTGCTAAGAAGAAGAGAGTTGATGAGCAAGTTGTGAAAAGGAATCAAAAGATTTAGGAGTCTTCAGTCAAGGCAACCAAGACAACTATTTCACCCCAAACTTGTAAACATAGGTAACTTTATTACCCAATAAATGCAACTATTAATAAAGATAGTGTTAAACTACCAACCCATCAGACCATGAATTTAAATGATAAACCACCAATCATATGGATGCCTAGAGACAAGGATATGGATGCCTTTATTAATTTTGCCCCTTCAATATTTGAGAATCAACAAAGTCTATTCAAGGTAGTTGTTAAACTTGATTTACTAATTAACGATGGTATAGTGAATGTTAAAAAATTAGATGCATTATTGGAATAAATAGAGATATATTTCTCTATACATAACTATTTCTCATTTGAGCATATAACATGTGATCGATTAATGATGATGAGTCATTTATTAGATTGGTGGAATAAACACTTAACAATTAGTTCATATCCAAAAATAACTTGGAGCCATTTTAAGAATTTAATTAAAAAAGAATTTTATTTAGTGGGTTATATGTAAGAAAGATGAAGAAGGTAGCATAGTGTACAACAACAAGGAGGATAGTATTAGAATACACCACTAAACTTTAAAGATAAGGTATTAATGATACTTAATGATGAGATGCAAATATTATCTAAATATATCTTAGGTTTATATTATCCTATTACTATGGAATTAACCTTATTCTATATATAATCTTTGGTATAAGTTAGCACATTTGCAATTACCATAAAAAAGGACAATCAAAATAGAAGAAAAAATATTGGAACTTGAACACTTGGAAGACTGGTACTAACACAAAGAAGAGATAAAAGAGAAAAGAATACTCATCAACAAAGAAGTTCACAACCATGAAAAAAATACTCTATTTATAAGTGGGACTCAAGAATGTTATACCCATTGCATAAATTAAGGTCATACATAAGAAAAATATAAGATATTCCACTTAAAATGTTTTTTTAAAAAAATTAAGAAAAATGGTAAAAATAAGGTACTTGTTGTTGTTAAAAGTGATAAGATTCTTAAGACTCCACAACATGTAGATGAGAGTTTATCTCTTATGATAAGTTTAAAGAAATCCCTTGAATATTGTTGATGAAACTATAATAGGAAGAGAGGAACTCTTTACAATCCACATTCAAGTAAAGAAGGAATTGGTGAGTTCCATCATTGACACTAATAGCTAAAAGAATTTGATTACTAAAAGTCTTATAAAGAAACTATATTTGGAAACTACACCTCATCTAAGTTTTTATTCTACAGGGTGGATTTAGAAATACTCTGAAGTAAGAGCTAAAGAACAATGCAAGGTGAAATTTATAATCACTCGATAATATAGTGACGAAGTTGTTTATGAAATGGTGATAGATTTTATTTGGATGCCCTTACTTATAGATGCTATATTCTATCATTGAGCATAACAATATTAATTCACAAATGATAGACATAAATTTATTACAACACTAGAGAAAACAAAGACGAAGTTGGTATTGTTGCTACTGAGCAAGTAAAGAGGTTAAATGTAAATGTAAGAGAAAACTATGTTTTATTATTAGTTGAGCTTGAAAAGTTGGAGACTAGTATCAAAGAATGAAGTAACGTTTTGTGACCTTTTCAAGCAATTCTAAGAGACTATTTTGCACTTTTTAGTAAAGCCATAGGGTTACCTCTAAAATGTGTTATGGAGCATAAGATTCAACTTTGTTTTTAATTCAACACTTCCAAACATAGGTATGTATTGTTACTTTGTAGTACAAAATTGAAGAGATTAAGAAACAAGTCACAAAGTTATTCACGAATGGAGTACTCAAGCTTAATAACTCACTATGTGGCTTGTAAATGGTCTTGGTGCCAAAGAAGGATAAAAGATGGCATATATGTATAGATTATTGAGCTCTCAAAAAAATCATTATTAAGAATATGTATCATCTACTAAGAATTAATGATCTCTTAGAGTAGTTAGAGTATGCATGAGTATTCACAAAATTAGATCTCAAAGTTGAATATCACCAAGTATGCATTGTAGGAAAAGACACCTATAAAATAGTTTCTTGAGTTGACAAGGATTATATATGTGGCTAGTAATGCTATTTAGGTTGTGTAATACTTTAGCAACTTTCATAAGCCTGACGAACGACATTCTTTGCCATTACTTGGAGGTTTTTGTTGTGGTTTATCTTAACATCATTCTTATTTATACAACAAACTTGGAGAGCACATAGAACATTCGAGGAAGGAGTTTGACATCTATAGACCCATCAAATAATGTTGAGTAGGAATAAGTGTGAGTATGCAAGGGATACCCTTATGCAATATGTACCATATATGTGATGAGCATATTATATGCAATACTTGACTTACTAAAAATTATTTGTAACATTAAGTATCATGCAATCTATATAACTCAATGAAGAGTACTTTGACCCTGCATACCATATGGTCTTTCCATTGTATCACATGTTTAATGTTCTTTTAGTAAAAATAAATTTTCTTAAGAACCTTTACATATCTTGTGATTGAATGATGGTGATAATTATAAAAAAGTTATGGTTAAAACCATATGAATGCTAAGGATTAAAATTATGTATGCAATGAGCCTTATAAATGATCATAAGTGCCAAATATAACTGTGCATAAGTATTGACAATCAAACTCACTAAAGTAGTATAAAACATGACCAAGATAAACCATCAAGAGCAAAGTTTCATACATGGTTCCAAGGATGTGAAATTTTCTAACCTTGAAAAGTTCCCATGGATCATTACTTAAATATCTTTTCTCTACATAATCTCCTAATATCAGATAAAGTAATCTTCAAGAAATACTTTTGTAAACTTTAATATATAGTTTTATTATCATCAAACTTTCACATGTAATAATAGGGTTAACAATCTCTCCTTTTTGGTGATAATGAAACCACTACTACAAATATGCAAGAATGTGATAGCCCTGATTTTCATAATAAAAGAATTGTGTTCTAATAATGATAGATGATTGAAACAAAATAGAATGTAGTGTCTTATGGATGAGACAACAGGATGGAGCTTTCATTAATATGAGTATGAAATTATTTACTTCAAAGTGTCTATAAGAAAATAATCATGAAAATGTATGCTAAACATGAAAATGTATGCAATTAATAATGTGTATAACAATTACTTACCTTACATCTATTCTGCCCCTTAATGGTAGCATATAGACTAACTTCTCATCCTTTTTGTTATCACTCAAAAGGTAATTAATTTAAAAGGATTGATAATGCCTAATGACATTCTAATTCTATGAAATGATTTTAAAGATAGAGTTTAGTAAAGATATTAGCCAATTGTGTACTTAAAAAAGATAAAGATCAAGAAAATAGTTTTAAGATTTACTTATTCTCCAATGATATGACATTTGATGTTTATATGCTTGATTTAAGGGTGCTGAATTAAGTTTTTGGTTAGACATATGACACTAGTATTATAATAATAAATTGGTGTTTCTCCTAAATGAATGCCATAATCTTGCAGTTGTCATCTAATCACAAAATGTGAGCTGCACAAATCTTAATAGTAATATACTCAAATTCAATTGTGGATAATACTATATAATTTTGCTTTCGATTAGCCCAAGAGATAAATTAGTGTTCAAGTAATTAATAGGTGCTAGAAGTGCTTTCCTTACAAAGTTAACATTAGAGAACACACTTATACAAATCCTAACTCACTCCTAGAATACCAAAACCTTAAGGTGTGTGTTTTAATAAAATTTATAAATATATGTTTTATAGCTTATATGTGAGATTTTTTAGTATTGGATTGAGATCTTGTGCACACATATACAATATACATGATATCAAGTGAACTAGTTGTAAGATATAACAAGTCTATCATCGCTTTATATAACTTGACATCAATAGATTTTTTATTTTCATCCTTGTCCAAGGATGTAGTTGTTAACATAAGTGTTTTGTTAGCTTTTAAGTTCTCAAATCCAAATTTCTTTAGTAGTTTTAGATTATAATTAGTTTAGGATATAAAAATATTACTTTCAATTTACTTAACTTAAAATCTAAGAAAAAAGTGTTAGTTCACTAATTAAACTCATTTCAAAATCATTTTTCATCAAATTAAAAAAATTTCTTGCAAAGCTCATCATTATTTGAATCAAATACTATATCATCATTATAAATATGACAAACTAATTGATCTTCCTAAGTACTTTTCATTATCAAATCTACCTCTAGTCAAACCATTTGATATGAAAACTACACAACCTTTCATATGATGTCTTTGGGGCATGTTTCGAACCACAGAAGACTTTTTTTAGTTTATAGACATAATTTGATATGTCATGAACTTCAAATATATGTAGTACTTTACATAAACCTCTTCATTTATATTATCATTCAAGAATATATTTTTTCATCTATTTCATACAACTTAAAGCCTTTAAAATAAGCATATGGTAAAAAATCATAATAGCTTTTAACTTAGCTACTAGTTCATCAACTTCAATGCGCTCAATTTGACTATACCTTTTGCTACAATTATGGCCCTATTTTTTAATTACTATTCTTTTTTCAACTAACTTATTATTAAAAATCCATTTAATTTCAATTATAGAATGACTTGGGGACTTTAAGGTTAGCGTCCATACTTCATTCATAACATGTTGGTTTAACTCTTCACTCAAAACTTACATCATAACAACTATTCATTTTTCAACTAACTTATAATTAAAAATCCATTTAGTTTCAATTATTGAATGACTTGGGGACTTCTGGGTTAGCTTCCATACTTCATTCATAACGAGTTGGTTTAACTCTTCACTCATAACCAATAGCATAAACTTAGCTTGTAATGCTTTTTTAATAGACCTTGGGTCATAGTTTGCAACAAAGGGTAAATGGTTAAAGTTTCTCTAGTTCTTACTCTTTTCTCCATACTTCTAATATTTGGTTTTAGGATGGTTCTTATTTAGCTTCAATTCTCTAGGGATTTGATTCACTATAGATCCTTGAGCTTCATCCTTTATTTATTTATGTGTAATGTTATCTTCAAGAATCAATTTATCAAAATCCTTAGTATCTTCTTGCATGACTATTACATCATGCCCAATGATATGAGGTTTGTCAAAGATCATATGAATGTACTATTTTACAATTGACTTCTTATTAAATACCCTATGTACCTACCATTTGATAAGTACTATAAGAAAATTCCTTCATTAGGTTTTGTATCAAACTTGCATAAGTTGCTCTTTTTACTTCCAAGCACATGCAAATGAGTAATCTTTTATTTTTTTAACATACAAGAGTTCATATGGTGTAATTTTTAAGATAGAATGGCAAGTGCACTATTCATAACAAAGCATGCTATGTTAATTTGTTTGGCTAAAAATGCTTAAGAACGTAATACTCATTAATAATATATCTAGCTAGATCAACTAGGGTTCTATTCCTCCTTTTTCTAATCCCATTTTTTTTAGGGGCCTTAAGTGATGAGAAGTTGGTTGATGGCATTCTTACTATAATAATATATGAATAAAATATTCTTAAATTCTCTATTATGATCATTCATAACTAGAAATATCATTACATTATGGTGATTTTGAATTTTGATGATTAAATAAATAAAATTATTAAAGACATCATTTTTTCCAAGAAACAAAACCCATGTATACTTGGAATAGTCAACTATAATTAGAAAGTCATATATTTTCTTCCCTAGAATTGGAGGTTGAATGGATCCAAAGAGATATAAGTGAAAGTATCTCTAAAGGTCTTCTAAATGCCACTCTTAGGTTTGAAGGGAACCTTAGCTTGCTTGCCCTTTTGACATGGGCCACATGTGTGCTTATTATTTCATTACAAAGCCTTTTATGCCAAAGTTTGGCATCACTAGCTTACAAAGTATGACATTTAGGCCAAATGCATCAACACACATTAAGTCTAACATGTAGGTATTATTTCTCTTAGAAGCTATAACAAAATGTCTAAAGATTTCATATAGTTTTAAAAATGCATAACTTCATAATTGTCTTCATCATTTAATGTCTAATTATGTAGGTGCTCTTATAAAAACTTGTTTTAAAGTCATACTAAAAAAACATTAAAATTGTGGTATGGTAGTACAAACCATATGATATGTAGGGTCAAAACACTCTTCATTGATCTCTATGAACTATATGATACTTAACATAATATATATTTTTTTCTAAGTCAAATATTGTATGCAACACATCCATCATTGGCAGATAGTATGTAGTGATGTGCTCTATCAAAGTTCTCAAGTCAAAGAATTATGTAGCATAATATTATTTGTGTACAATTTGTTTAGTTTTTTCTTCTCATTATGTTGATGAGTAAAGTATATGCCTGATGGAGTATTATGAATACACAAACATTATATGATATATTATCAGGTAATGTATAATATATTTATGTTCAATTGAAAAAGTTGTAGGTGATCATATAATGTGTTGAGAGAAATGTAAAACTTGAGAATAAAGTATGATTCATTATTTGTTATTATGCAACATATTTTTTTTTTTTTTTGAAACATAATTTCACTGAACCTTATCTCATGATTTGGGTATTATATATTAATTATTAACCAACAATACATATAAATCTTTTAGGTAATAGTCACATATTGTTTTGAAAAAACTTGTAGCATATAATCATAATTTATTAATATATAATATGTATAATACATTTTGTGAACAATGTACTATATGTTCTTGTAGATATACAATTTGCATCAAATAATAAATCATGTGATAGTTAATTTCATTGGAATTAAAAAATTAGTTGTTACCTAGTAATTGGAGTTTCCTATAAACACCTTTGTAAATGTAAAGAGAAGAATCTAATGCTCAAAATTTCAATAATAGGATTACACTTTCAACATTCAATAAGATTTATTCTGCTAAAGCAATTTTGATTATTATGAAACCTTCTTTGTAACAGCATTTACTCTTCAAATAACACTTGTTTCTCTCTTGCAAAAGTGGTAATCTTGTTCCATACATTTCATAGTGTGTCACTTGTTATAAATATTTGTTATAGGATTGTTGTGAAAGCATGAGTGTGGAAGTGTTAATTTATGTCTTGAAATTATTGTGCTAAAATTTTTCTATACTTTCGACACTTTTGAACCATTTTTTATTGTTGCTCTTCTGGGATATCTTTTAAACTTTGAGGATCTATTTGTAAGGGTTTTTCTTACCCATCTTTTGACAAAAAATGGTGTTGTGAGCAACTCCAGTCTTTCATGCTTGGGCATTAATGTAGTATTTTATTTGTACCAAATGATCTTAATATTGTTGTGTATTTATCTTATTGCAACTCTTATATAATTACTTTCAAAATTAATTAAGAGTTTTTGAAAATAATATTTTTGTGCAAATGACTTTAAGGTTTAATATGTTTGTACACAAAATAATTGCAAGAAGCACAATTGACCCTCCTATGGTGGGATAGCTATTCTTAAACTTATAGTTTACAACTATCTCAAAGGGTTTCCAAAAGATCTTCTAGGATTACCACTTGATCAAGAGGTCAAATATGTAATCAATCTAGCTAATGAACAAAACTAATCTCTAAAGCACTATATTGAATAACCCCAATAAAACTTTTAGAGATGCATAATCAATTACAAAAGCTCTTAGATAAATATTTTATTAGATTGAATGTATCACATTGGGGAGCATCGATGCTATTTGTAAAAAAACAAAGATGGTAGTCTATGGTGTATAGAGTATTGAGAATTGATCAAAATTAAGAACAAACAAACGTTACCCCAAATTGATGAGTTATTTGATCAATTTCAAGTGGTGAAAGTTTTCTTGAAGATTAACATATGATATGAGTATCTACAACTCAAGATCAAGAAGGAGAATGTACCAAAAGATATATTTTGTACTAAGTATGAATATTATGAGTTTTTAATACTTTTTGGTAGTTTAACTATTGTATTAGCTATTTTCATGGACCAAATGAATTGATTTTTTTGAAAGTCATTGCATAGCTTTGTGATCATATTCAACAATGAAATATTAGTTTGTTATAGAAGTCTACATGAACATAACAATATCTATAATTGGTATTTTAAAAGTTAAAGTAGAATGAAGTATATGTAAAATTCTTGAAGTGTACTTTTTTGTTGCTAAAAATATGATTCTTGGGAGGCATAATTAGTGCTAAGGATTGATAGTCAACCTACAAAAATTAGAGTTGTAGTTGACCAGATAGGACCTAAAAATGTTTTTGAAATTAAGAGCATTTTAGGATTGGCTGGACACTACCAAAAGTTTCTCAAAACATTTTCTCAAGTAGATATTTCTTTGGCTTGATTGACTCAAAAAAGGGTTCCTCTTGTTTTTAATGGAACTTGTAAGAATAATTTTTAAACTCTTAAGGTCAAATTGACATCAACACTAGTGTCAAAACTACCAAAGAATGAGGGAGAATTGTGAGCATACACTAATGTGTGTCTATAATGGTTAGGTGAAATTCTAATGCAAAATGGTAATTTATACCTTATGCTTCCTTAAAACTATGGTCACACAAGAAGAACTATCTTACTTATGATGTTGAATTATCTTCCATAATTTTTTCACTTAAAATTTAGAGGTATTACTTATATGTGTTAACACTTAGATATTATTTTTATCACTGATGTCTTAAGTATATATTTACATAAAAGGGATTCAATCTAAGGTAAAGACAATGTCTACAATTATTGAATGATTTTATTTTAATTCATATATCATATATCATCCATGAAAAGCCAATGTAATACGAGTTGCCTTAAGTAAGAGAGGCAACTCTAACTACCTGACTATTAATATGAAGGAGGCATAATTTTTATGCAGATAAATAAGTTACAATTAAATTCATTATCAACAATGAATAGAAAAAATTACTCAATTGGTAATTGTAGTAGATTGGTTGTAAGATCTCAAGGAATTTTAAGATGAGAATGAAAAGGTATAAAAGATAAAAACCAAACTCTTAGAAGGACAAGAGTTGGATATATGTGCGATCAAAACCTTAGAGGTTTTGCATAGATTATTTGTATTTGATTATAGTGACAATTGGTATTCACATTTACCTTTAATTATACTTTCCTACAATAACAAATTAATAAAATAGATATTATTACAAGAAGCACATGGATCAAATACATTGGTCTTCACACCACTTGTTTGACCACAACAAACCATTATATTATTTTATTAATTTTTTTACTTAAACTATTTTTAGATCGTACATCTAATAAGAAAGAGGTTAATATGTATTTTTAGATCATGCATTTTAAGATCAAATAAGTTAATCATATGAAGAGCTTGATCAGTTAACTCAAGGATTTTTATATAGTTGTTTTGGTGTGAATTATAACTAGCACTAAGAGAAACACAAATTTGAGTAACACACAGAGAGAATTTATATGAGTCATGTTTATTGGTATTAGCATATTAAAACCTATGACAATTTTCTTGAGGCACTTAGATTTGATGAGATTTAAGTATGAGTATTTAAATGATTTCCAATATATTTTTGCTCACAAAGAGTTTAGTTTTAAGGCATGCATCTTATTTAGATTGATTTACATATACATATACATTTTTTATCTTAAAATATTATTTTTATAACAGTTGCATTAGTTATTGTTACCCAATAAAGTTGGAATTGAGAAGTGAATGAATCAAGTTGTATGATGACATCATCATATAATATGACTATCTTTGGATTAGATAAAGAGCTGGTCATGGCTGATCTTAAGTCAAGTTGATTGTATATATGTTGATGTTTTCTCCAAGAGGTGATTATTGAGGTTTAAAGTTATTAAATTTTGTCTAGTATAATACACTTAATCATATTTATTTAAGCCATTCTTCACTATAATCAGACTAAGTAATGTTAGGTATGAATAGAAATTTGTATTATTATATAGGTATAATATAACTTTCATATAAGTATGATCACTTGATCAATATATTGATAGTTGAAGACTTAGTCATTAGTTTAATGGATTTGTGTTATATGAATATGATCCACATGTCATATAAGTATAATTGATTATGATTAGTGAAGGTGTAAGATGTGAAACTCATTGTACTATACGATCATGCATTGTATACAAAATCCTGAGAGCTTAAAAAGATTGGATTTAAGAAAATTATACTTTTCATACATGTGATGTCCTCATCGTATAAGTATGATCCATTATGTGATAAAAAATTAACTATTCATAGAGCTTTGATTAGATGAATGCGTGCTTAGTGTTGTATCGTACTTGCTCTATCTCTTAGATTAGATAATGTAATTAATTAAGGATAATGAGTAATGACTAACCATTAGAGAGATGGTTGAAGATATTAGAAAACTTGGAGATGTCTATGTGGATGTCTATGTGGAGGGGGTCCAAACATGTTATTAAAGCATATTTTAATTTACATATCTTTGTGTTAAGCATCACTTGAGTAACTTCATTTCTAAATCATTCTTCATAGCCCTTCCTTCATTTAGCTAACTTATATATTATTTAATAGTTACTTCCTTTGAGCAACATTACATATCTTTTAAATCTCTTTAACATCATATTTGTGTCTCTTATATAATTATGCTTGGGTTATAGGATCTTATATTTTAGCTTTGTAATTAGTTTCTGTCTCATTGTTGGAACTTTATACTTGCTTTTTGTATTGGTATTGAGTGGTTGTAGGGTCTTTTGGATCGATTGATAAGGTCATTTGGCTTAGTATTATTAGCTTTTCTATGCCACTATTATAGGCTTTTCTAAATTGGAGTTGTAGGATCTTTTGGCCTTGTGTTTAGTCTCTTTGCTTAGTCTTTTGGACTGGGGTGCATGTACATGAATGAACATCTAATTTTAGATCAAACTACTGAAATATTTACTTCTTTACCTTACATGCAATTTGACTCAAAAGTATTTTTATAGTTAAACAAGAATTTGTAAAACTTGGTATAAAAGTCTTTAAGATTTGTAAAAGACTTCTATTACAAAATTGTTTGAGAATTGAATATGGCTTAGTGTATTGTTTGCACAGTTCACATCTTTTGTGATATTAGACTCCTGATATTTCTCAACATATAGTATATCTAAGAATAGCTAAATTGTGTCATGATATGAAAATGATATTTTAGTGGTTAAGATGAAAAGTGTCATGTATGATTTTGTTAATAAGTACCTAATATGTTAGCAAGTTAAGAAAAAGCACCAAAAACCTTACTAATTACTTCAATTTCTTTCCATACCTATTTGGAAATGAGAAGTGTTATCTATGGATTTTATGGTGGACTTACTTTAGACTAGCTAATGGGTAGATTCCATATGGATAGTTATGGATATAAGGGTTAAGGATGTTCACTAAATTTGCGTAATTCTTATCAATAAAGACCATATACAAGAGAAAATAGCTAGCACAAATTTACATGGATCACATTATGATACTTCATGAAATACCAAAAGCCATTGCATATGATTAAGATTCTAAATTCACTTGTCATTTTTGGTGATGGTTTCAAGATTCTTTTAGCACTCAACTAAACTTTAATATAACATTCCAACACATAAGATGGTTAGGTTGAAAGAACTATCAAAATCCTTGAGGATATGCTTAGGTTGTGTGTATTTGATTACAGTGATAGTTGGGAAAAAATTTACCTTTAATTGAATTTGCTTGTAACAACTATTAATCAAGCATTAAGCTGGCTCAATTTGAAGGACTTTTTGAAAGAAAATGCCAATATCTATTATTTGGTACAGTCAAACTAAAACACATTATTTGGACAACAAAATATATAACAAATCATAGAAAGATACAACTTATTAGAGATAATAATAAAAAAAACATAAGAATGTCCATGTAAGTATTAAAATTCTAAGAGCAAAGAAATGAAATTTCAATAAGACAAGTGTAGTGTAGCTATGGTGGATAGAAATAGGGGTTGAGATAAAGAATTTGAGGCAATGATCTATTTATTAATTTTTTTTCTCAAACAACATAATGGAGGTAAAATAGTTGTTAAATGAACTGACTAACAGACAATAAAGCACAAAAATTAAAGAAGTCAAAGTGTCTAGTTACAAATCATCATGGTGATTGGAAAACTATGAAGGTGGCATTGGTACCAAATGATGGTAGATAGGGGCAAGAACTCCAATAGTAAGATCATAGGTGCAATGTATCCATGACAAGGATGATTATAATAGTAGAGATAAATTTGAATTACAACTTAGATATCATCATATCATAACTCAAACCTATGTTACAAATTAGATTTGTGCAACATGCATGATAAATAAACTATATTTTTTTAAAATAAAATACCAAGCTTAAATCTTCATTCCTATTCTAGAGCATGGCTTTAAGTGGATTCCAATGCTAAATGAAGACTTAAAAGAAAAATAACAAAAATAACATTCTTAATAAAATAATAGAAAATATGATAATAGGTAGAAAAAATTGAAAATTTATAAGAGTCTTATAAATGACCCATTACAATCCAAAATAAAGAAAAAAAATATGGAAATAAAATAGAAAAAGTATATACAACTTACTAGATTAGCTCAATATCATCTATTATTGTTGCTTCAATTTTAAATTGTATAAGGTAAAATGTACAAGAGGGGAGAGATGAATTATACATTTAACAAATTTTTATTTTTTTTAAAAAAATTTAAAATTTTTATGCTTAAAAATAAAATTTGTTTTTAAGAAAATTATTAACGAAGTGATATTGCTCAACAATAAAAAAAATACACAAAGATTTTTAGGTGGTTCAACCAAAACTCATGTCTACATCCATCCTGTTTATGTATCAGGCTTCTATTAACACTCTCTTTCATAGAAGTTGGTTTGGGTAAACCAAATATAATCCAATGTTCTAATGAGACACCAAAATCTATAAAAATTGATTATAAAAAAAAATCAAAAGCTTTATAATTTTTGCATACAATAATTCTTACACATTTAAATCTTTAAAACAAGAGTGTCACAACTAATAAAAAATATAGATGTTATTGGGATGATGCGAAAAAGATTGTAGATAAAAGTAAGAAAAATAAAGATTGAAGAAAACCCATAGCTTTCATAATTATGTAAAAATTCATTTCTCACATTTTTAACTTCACTTGGGCTCTTATAAAAATTTTCAATTTTGATTCAATTAATTTTAAATGTTGATCAATAAACTCTATCTATAGTTAAAAAGAAAACTCCCAGAATAACTGTTCCAAAATCAACTATTTGGCAATCTAGCCATTATAGGTGACACGAACAAAGATGAAGTATAGTTAACATCCAATTCTAAGTGAATGGTGCAGGTACTATTCAAATGAAATCATCAACAAATGGTTCAAACCTAATTACAGGAAGATAAGATATGGAACATTTGATTCGAAAGCTAGATGAACAATGATGATTGGGTTACTGTTTACGAAGGTGAAGCGACACTCTGTCATTCAATAAAACATAATGTATGAATACCGAGAAGTAAACTGTTCACAAATATAGGCAGGATCTGGATCATTCAATTACAAAAAAAGCATAATGAATCGTTTTAAAAATACTTAAGTTTGGCAACGACCTTTTTAATCCTATATAATAAAATAGTTCATATGATTTGTACTTATATTACTTCCACTAATATAACCTATTGAGGTTGGCTACCCCTTGTTATTCTGTAAAAGTCAACCAAGGTCACCAACACTTATATGTATATATGGGTCTGACCTAACCTAACCATTTACAAATTCACAAGTCTGCACTCACATGTTATGCCTAAGCTAGTTTAAGAGTTATACCTTATGCTGGTTGACCTAAAACTACTGTAAGTCCTATGCCTTAGATTGATACTTGGCATTGACTCTTCTTAATTTTGGTCATGCTTCTAGCCTATGGCTCCCTAAGGCCCATGCTTAGTATCATGGGCCACTTAACCTGAGCCCCTTGGGCTTAGTAATGGGATTAAATGCTTAAGCAAAAAGCTATTTGTTAAATATATATATATATATATTATTTTAAAAATTATTTAAAAATTTGTAATATTTTAAAACTCAAATGAATTAATTTTAAAAAATAAATACAACTTAATGTAAACTCAAATATGCATGAAAGATGATAATCCTATGTGACAAAATTGTAAAGAAATTAAAGGTTTAATATGCTAACCATCAAGATTTAGAAATATAATTTTTTGTAGATTAACCACTTCACAAAGATCATCATCCCTGGCTCCAAATACAATAAGTTAAACCATCAAATTTTATTTACTACATATTCTATAATCCTTACTCCAACCTAGATTGCTAAAGTATTCTTTGAGATTTAACTAAAATAATGCTAAGCTTAATATGATATTAGTAATCATTTAGCTTGGTTTTATGATCATCACCTCAAAGGGTATAATAATCTCTCATTTAAAGATTATAAAACTAATGCTATAATTGTATATATAGAAAATGTAATATTAATAAATAAAATAAGTAATATAATATTCAACATTTTATCACAACCTATTTGAGAACCATACTTTTCTTAAATTTTAGCTTACACTCTTGTGAATACCAGCATTAAGTTCTCTCTCTTTTTGTAATAATTCAAAGGGGTTAATTACTCTTAAGTTCAATCTAAGTTAATTAAAGACTTTGTTAGCTAATGACTTCGTAAAAATATCAACTAATTAGATAGAAGTTGTAACAAATAACAATTAAATAACTTTTTTTTACATATGCTCTCTAATTAAGTGATATCTTAATTATATGTGTTTTGTTCTTATGTGTTGAACAGAATCTTTTGATAAACAAATTGCATTTAAATTATCATAAAAGATTAGAAGTAATGTAAATTCTAAATCATATTCTAAAAATAATTATTTAATCCATAGAACATGAGTAACATAATAACCAACTACACTATATTGACCCTCTACTGTTGATAGTGTCACATAATTTTATTTTTTATTAGCTTAAGAGATTAGTGAACAACTAATCAATTGAAACTTACTAGAGGTACATTTTCTTATCAATCTTAATACTAGCAAAATCAACATCTGTGTAGACTATTAAATCAAATCTAGACTCATATCAAGGTATCATAAGCCTAGAGTCTTAGTTCTAATAAGATATTTAAAGAGATGCTTGACTAATTATAAGTGTGATTCTTTTAGACTAACCTAAAACCTTGTACACAAGCTTATATTAAATATAATATTAGACCTGCTTAAAGATATAATTTTGTGTCAACAAGCTTTTCAACTTCATCTTTTTCTATAATAGTACTTATACTAATAGGAGTTTTCTTATGATCCATATTCTCATAACAAAATTTTTTTAACAACTCCATCAAATACTTGGTTTGAGAAATAAAAATTCTTTTACTTGTTTGTTTGACCTAAGGTTTTAAGAATAAGGTTAACACTCCTATTGTACTCATATTAAACTCATTTGTTTTATGAAACTGTATGCTCATTTCTTTATTTGATACACAAAAGATTATGTCATCTACATAAACTTGATATAATAATTAAACTTCAACTAAATTTTGAATAAAGTGTTATCTATGTTATCTCTATAAAAACCATTTGATGTAAAAACAAATGCATAATCTTTTATACAAAGATCTTTTACTTGATATTGGATTTGAATTGAAAGGTTTATTAGATTTTGTGGATATTTTATTTATGCTTTGGTTTTATGGATAAAGAAAATTACTGGATTTTTTATGTATTAGCATTTTACATTTTGCTATATTGTTAACTATAATGTTTTGATATTATGAACATTTGGATTTTGGTTACACTTGAGATTTTAGAAAAAGACATGGATGTGACAATTGTGATATTAAAGCCTAGGTTGAGAGTTAGGGCATACCTAAGCATATAAGTTATAAAAAAGAAAAAGAGAGAAAGATCTAAGAATAAATAAATTAAGAAGATTAAATCTAGTCTTATCCTATAAAATGTAAGTAATGTATTTTCTTACCATGATGATTAGAACTTGTACTACTACTTTAATAAGTCCAATGGACAAATGATTCTTTTCAAGGAGAACCATGGTTGAATGACCATAGTATCACAAGGAACACTAGCTGGAGGTTTTCATTCTTTTGAGATTATGAGTTTTTATAGGTACCATAGACCTTATAGTTGTTGATGATAGTTGGCCCATGTATAGATCATATGAAAAAAATAAAATTATTTATAATATTATTTTTTGATAACTTTTATCCAAATTTATCTTTATAATCTATTAATATCACTAGTTTTATGTGTTGGTGAATCGTTGGATATGCTTATCCTAAATTGGGAGAAAATAAGAGTTGTTGTGGTTTAATTATTCCTCACTTGGGGTTATTGTATCCTTGATTTTGGCATTATTATAATAGTCAAACTTGATAATGATTTCAAAAGGTAATCAAGTAAAAATTATAGATGGTGCACGACAACAACAATACTGCATTAAAATCCCTTCATGTTAATTCTAAAGGTCATACATACATAAAATTCACATGCAATAGAATAATTATCTTGTACATCTCTTTCTATACCAAACCTTTGCATCAAGTAATACTAGGATTGCTTAAAAGTTTGTGATTTACCTATTAAAGCAATTTTGTACCCACCCATATCTTTATCACTTTATTCTCATAATACTTATTTTTATTTCTCCCTTCACCTAGAAGCCTTACATAGGAGCTAATTCTTATCTAATGATTCCTCTCCTAAGACATCACTTAGCATTCCTCTTTACCTTCATCAAGTTTTGTAGTGATGCATTATTTTAAATTCTTTTGTTTTTTTTTATTATTTTTTTCCTATTACAATACTAATTAGAAGTTTTGGATAGAAGTTGCTCCTTCTCTAGTGATTCTTCCTTTAGAACAACATCCCTTGTTCACTTCCTATCTTTGTTGGTGGTAGAGCTTCAATTACATTAATTTTATATTATTTTATTCACTTAGAATTTAATTTTCAAAGCATGTCACATTCATTCACAACTTTTATTTTTCTTAGATCTTTTGATTTTTTTCTTTTTCACATATCTAATGGCAATTTCTTTTCCTATTCAATAATATTTTCAGCTCAATTATTATACATGGTTCATTAGCCATTATCTTTTCATTTCTATGGTATTTTGATTTGTAGTTAACATACAATACTTCTATTTTACACATTTTACATGCAAAGTGGCACATTTCTCAAAATATTACAAAATGAGAATATGCTAGAGGAAGAGATACTAAAAACGTGTCCTCACTTATTCTAAATTTTGAGAATAAAATTTTATAAAGGAGGGAGGAATTGTAATATTCTTAGGTAAACAAATTTATTAATTTACTATTTTACATTTCATTTTAATTTTTTGAGATTTTTTAAACTTATTTTACATTAATACACACATGGATGTGATATATCGATTTTATTGTAATGATGTTTACTTAGTTGTGAAAATATATTATAATTATTACATTCATATGGTTATGTAATATGTGTTTTACTTTTATATATTTTATACAAATATGATATAACCTTTAGCATGTAGTTAAACTAAATGCATAATATATTGTAAAAGGATCATGTAAATTAGTCTCTTGAGTTTGTCATGATTAACTTATCCAATTTTGTCATATCTTTTCTACAAGAAATATGGATGTGCATCATAATATTCCAAGAAAGTAGTGAGAGCATATGGTTATCAAATCACTAATTTATTTATCTTAATTTTAACATAACAATCATGTATTAGAATTGCTTTTAATTCTATAATAGCATTGTTGGGACATTGAAAATAAGGTTTTAGGTTAATTTATTTTTATTTAGTTTTCTACAAATAATTGTAATAAGACTTGGACTCTTTAATGCAAAGCTTTGGTTTGATTCTCTTCTCTTCATTTAGTTTATTATTATAAAAAAAATTTGGTTATGCTATAGGTGTTACATTAACTTTATGTGATCTTTATGCTATGAGGCAACAACAAAGGTGGAGACCTTCATGCAAGTAAGTGGCAAAGAAGGAAGGGAAAGAAAGGTAAGACCATACTTTTTGAGGCCTTCATATGTAGCAATGATGAGAGACAAGAAAGGTGGAAAAGAACATGCTTCAAGGCCTTCATATAATAAAGTAATGTTGTATGGAAAATAAGTAAAGACTATGCCTCTAAATAGCCTTCACATAATGAAGTAGTGATGAAGGTGAGGAGTCAAGACCATTCCTCTCAAGGCCTTAGTACACTAGAGTAGTGATGAAGGAGAGAAGGACGTTGAGGATAAATTTATCAAGCTTTGAATTGATCATGTGAATTGTTAAGTGAAAGCACAGGATCAAAATTGGAAAAAGTTTTATTAGTTTCATGCAAAGAAAAGAGACCTAAACAAACTCTTTTTAGAAAATTTATTTTGTTGGCTAATCTCCAAATTGAATACATTAATAAGATTCCCACTAAACAAGAGTAGCTTTGTCTAACAACATTATTGTAAGTGGTACTTTATGATATTTAGGATAATCAATTCATTCAAACATTCTTATAAGTGGTACTTCAGAAAACTCTTTTTAGCATTTCATCCTACATCACAAATTCTCTATTTCAAAAGAATCTAATTTTCAAATAAAATGAGGATGTAACATATTATAAAACTATTTTTTTAATTTATTAGTCTACACTAATTGAAGATTCAACTATATCTAATCCACTTGTGGATCTTCTTCCCTACAATGAAAGAATATTAGTTTCTTTTCTTATTCATAATTTAGTTTTTCAAAAGTAACACCATTATAAATACTTCTACTTATGTATGTGTTATGATAGTTTCCTCACTTAAAAGCCCATCATTAATTTTTTTAACCTTGGGCTTTATATGACCTTACCATGTCTTGTCTAAGAATTAATTTTTCATAATTCATTTTTTCTCTTGACTCAAACTCTTTTATAAGCCCTATCTCAACTCTTAAGAATCCCATATTATATCTCATCATCATAGTCTTAATACTTTAACATACTGGGATCCCATCTCTGAGTACCCATGATACTAGAAAATAAAATATCTAATCATCACTATTCTTGTCTTATAATGCCAACATACTATGATAATGAGAAACAAGATTCTCAAGCACACTATAGCCACATTGTTGAGTGTCTATGACACCCAAATCTAAAATATCTCATCTCATCAACATTAGTCTAGGCACTCAGATATGTCATAGTCTTACATTAAAGATTATGATACTAAGAGTGATCTATATCACATATACTATATCTATCAGATTATAGCTATATATCTTTTTTCTTAAGTTTCCAAACACTTCAATTAAGTTCTTAAGCAAAGGAGGGAGGATTATCCTCTTTTTAAATAAGTAGATTAAAATAATATTTTTATTAATATTTTTTTTATAAATTCATTATAAATTTAAATTACTTCTGAAAAAGTTAATTTGCATCGTACTGATTTCACATGATAGGACCTCTATAATGTTATACTCAAATATGAGATTTAGTTTTTATAAAAATAAATGAAAATTAACTATTATCATTTTGGCATTGTTTTAAAGGTGCATGCAAATCAACATATTCTTATATTTTTTATTGACATCACTTATATCTAATACATAAAGCATTACTTAGAAGGTATATAAGGTTGATTAAGTGGGTTATCATAATAATGGTGAAAGATAATTTCTTAAAGGTTAGGTATGGCTATCATGTTTCAAGTCCTCTTTGCACATGGCTTAAATAGTATGAGTTTCTACAATCCTACAAACCAATACACTAGTGATAGCCTTATCCATTATGCTAAAATAAAGTTAAAGAATTTCTTTATCTTAAGACCACTAAAAATTGGTGGTGTTCCAAAGTATTCTTTGATTTTTTTTAGAAAACTTTCTCATATTACATAGTTCACTTCAAATTTTTTTTGCTCTTTAGGACATTGAAGAAGGGTAAACACTTGTTAGTAGACTTTGATACAAAACTACACAATTTATAGTTTTTCTTGCTGATTTTGGTTCTTTCTAAGTCGGAGATGAATCTTTAATATTGCCTTAATTGTATTAGGATTTGCTTGGATTCCTTGCTTGAACTAGGTACTCCAAAAACTTGCTTGACATTTTGCCAAAAACATATTTAGTGGATTCAACCTCATATTATACTTTGGAGATGTTTGTTGGGTTTACATACCATGTAATTGCAACAAGACATAGCATACATGGCTTAGAATATCATTCATTAACCTTTGGATTTGATTGATTAAGGTATAACTTCATGACATACTATATGTAAGCTTCCACATATAGTACCTGGCCCTCCATATTGGATGTGATGTTTCACATACTATACATCAAGTATAAAATTTTAAAGTTATGAAGTGCATTGTTAGGTTTTATATAGCTTAAGAAACTCTTGAATTATAATGCATTTTAAAGATAATGAAAACAACTTTGTGAAGGCAAGATAAGCTCTAGAATATTTCTTTAAGGGAATTTAGAAAATCAATTTTGAGAGCAAGTTTTGAATGTAAATTGATGAAGTGTATGCATTATTATATCAATACAATTTGTTATAAGGTGTAACCTAAGCATGATAAGAATGAATCCACATGTGACTTCAGTGTAAATATAAGCTCTAAACTAAAAAAAGATATGACTCAATAACAATCCTTACATAAGTCCTTAAAATGTGAAAATATCATCACAAAACTCTTAAACTTATTTACAACTTAGAGTGCTCCTTCATCTTTTATGTCTACTATGATTTGTTAAGATTTAGATGATTTATCCATTTGTAAAGACACTGCATGGTAGGATAACCAAGTGCACCTATCTTAAATATCACCTAAAAAATATGCTAAGTTGATACATTAGATCACTACAAGAAGCACTTAAAAATGATATATTATCATAAAAACTAAATATGGTCATTTGGGCTCACAGGACCAACAATCTTCACCATTTTAAAGATGATAAACTTTTAAGTGCAAATGATAAAATAAATAATAAGGAAATCCCTATACATAGTTGTTCCCCATAATTCATGCATAATGTGCTTTGAACAACAAAATGCATTAGAAAAATATATAAGAAAATAAACATGTATGCAAAAAATGCAAATTAAATAAAGAATAAAACATGTGCGCTAAGTATCCCTTTTTATAACTCATATCTAAACAAAATATTAATACTTAGAATTACCTCACTCTCACTTCCACTTTTCTTGCACATCGATTTCTCCATCTTTTTCATCATAAAATTGGGAAAAGAGAACAAATATCTAAAATTTATATAGGGCTCATGTAACAAGTTGTTTATGTTATTAACCACAAAGAGAATCTCCCCTCAAAGATTATGTTAGAAGTTTAATAATGATTACAATTTGATTATGGCTCATGAATATTTAGCAAAAATACTCTTCAAAGAAGATATGATATATACTCACCTTGCATATATGTATTATATAAAATATAAATATCTAGAAATTATGGGTATGTTTAATAACATATGCATCACGTATGATACCAATTGTTAGTTCTTCAATTAAATAAACTCACTCAAAATATTTGCATTGATATGATAGGAGATATTTATCATTTGACTATAAGATATTATAAGCACTTGATGATTAATTTCAAGAACTAATATATAGAAAATTCTAATTTCATTCATGTAGATTTATAAAATAAATTTATCCATATTAATTTAATATGAAATTTGTCAAAACAAGCTATTCCAAAGTATTTGACTTTGAATTAAGAGATCAATGATAAGTAAATTAAGATGGATACTAACAATTGATATTTATCAATTATTAAACTTAGTGTATAGCATAATATATCTTTATTATTTGATACCATAATGTTTTGTTAGATACCACATGTTAGGTAAAACTTTTTGGGTAAAATAATACTATTTATTAAGATTATAAATACTGTTTGTTGGACTTTTACAAACAATACCACTTGATGGTTAAATCTTCATAAATAATATTGATTTTAGAATACTAATTGCTAAATAATAAACCAATTGTTGATTAAACATCATAAATGACACCAATTATTGAACTTCAATAAGCTGCCAAACTTTGAGCATTTCAAAAAAAATATCAACTAAAAACATCACTTATTTTGACTTGAAAATCTTTTATTTTTATAGTTAAAATTTCCCTTAGATCAAATTAACCTATTGTTTATACAATAACAAGAATAAATCTTTAAGATGTCATATTACAAGACAAGAGATTGATCCAAGAATTTTAAAATTGTTTTCAATTTTTTATTATAATAAAATTCTTGAAATAATATTTTTCTTCAGTTTTGAATCATTAGATCTTAAGTTAATAGAAAATTATTTTCGACATCAACTCACTTTGTAAGCCAAAACCTATATTAGATTTGAAGATATTTATCAATAATATTCAATTACATCTCATAAGGATAATTCTTGTTAATTTAATATACTTAACCAATTTCATGATATGATTAAGTAATCATTAATATTAACCATGCATATAAGTTTAAGGCAAGATAGTAATCTATGTTCTAATAAAAGCCCAAACAAAATATGTAATGTGATGAAATAGAAGTTCAGAACCACTTGCATAAATCTTACTCATAAAATAACCTTTGGCTTATAAGAGAATGTTCATTAGAAACTAAAAGACAAGATGATGCTAACTAAGAAATTCATGCATACAATCATCAAAATGAATGTAGTCTAAAATCTACTTAAATATAAGATATTGTTCGAGTTAGTCCACATGACAACTTGCCATATGAATATATTGGCACAAATATCTATACAACATATGAGGCATGGAATTTCATGCAATTGATACTATTATCTCTTCAAAATAAAGTACATAAACTTGATTTTAAGATTTTCTTAACATAAAACCAAATTCAAATCCATCATAAATAGAATATGTACAAGATAATTCAATTACTTTTTATTGAGTTAAAAAATTCTAAACATTTTTTAATTCCAAATAAGAAATTCTTTTTTTGATTAATGATTAAATATTTTATCCATGAAAGATTTATTAAATTCAAATAATTTTCTTTTTCAAAAATTAAATACCCAACAATCATGATGTTTTAACTACTTAATAATTATGAGCATTGGCATCACTTAAGGAAGCTTTAAAATCATTTACCAACTCATCCAAAAATTGATGCTTAATAATAAAAATTTTAAAACTTCAAATCAAATCATTTTTTTTAAGTTTTAACAAACAAAGATCTATTGAAATATACTTATACACTAACAATAAGAATTCCATAAGTGTTTTATAAATTAATTTTTTACGAATTCTTAAAATAAAAAATAGTATATACATTTTAAACAAAACTAGATTTGAAAATTCCTTTTAGATTATTAAGTAAAAAAGATATTTAAACATTCTTTTACAAAGAATTGGTTACTAATACTATCATATTCAAATTTTGACCAAGTGAAAAAGCAATTAGTTAGTAAAACATAATGCTCACAAGCTAAAGAATGTCTCTATAGGCGATCTGCCATCGAGGTGTTCTCATCTTGAAACCTCAACAATATACTTTCTTTTTAGAGTCATAACAGTGAAAATTAAAGCATAAGAATGAAAGGAAATAATAATAGACCTCACACAAAGCACACATGCATCTCTCATGCTATTGTTTCCTAACATACTTGAGGTGAGAATATGTTGGATATCTTGATGATGTAATATACTTATAATCGAGCTCTTGAATAGAGATCTTTTCTTTTTATGATTTGAGTCCATCAAATCTTCTTTTCTAATATGATTCTTTGTAAGATTTAGTTTTGTTAGCTTTTATAATGATCTTAAGAGATTAAGGCTTCCATCTATCCCATCAAATAGTTTATTTAACTTTATTATTAATAGCACATAACTTTGATAAATATTCAATAGTCTCTTTACTTGATCATCGCCAACAATACCTTTTTTTAATCCCTTTCTGTCTTGTGTTAGAAGAAAGTACTGTCCAAATTTTGTAAATTGATGCCATTGTGCTCCTTGATAATAGAAGGTATCTCAATCCCTTAAATATGGATTTTTTTAATATAATTTGATATACATTTAGATGTACTATTTCATAGATAATCTCATCGATATGGCTTTTGGTGATAACAAATTTCATCTTGAATTAATTTTAAACTCTCGTCTCAGAGTTTTTATGAATCCACCTTAAAAAAAAGGTCTAAAATATGGTGCAATCTCTAGGTTTAACCTCTTCATATGACTTTTTGATATTAAATTCTTATCACTTCTAATATCAATAATAATATTGATAAATTTTTACTTCATTTATATTTGGATTCTAAAGAGTTCATCTCTTTGTTCTATTTCACGAGATATGTTTTTTGGACTCATCATAAAAGATAAGCTTTCATTAATTTATAGAAGAGTTTTAAATATCTTTTTAGTCTTAATTACAATAAGAACTTTATTCTTCTTAAAGTTTTATAGAAATAATTTAGGTGTAATTTCTAATGTTTTTGTTATATATGTCATTTCTTCTTATAATAATCAAAATATTTTTGTGCTCTACTAGTAGTCATTATATAACATACTTAGTTGGAGAATATCTTTCCAAATTTCACCAATTTTTGAACTTATACACAGACTTTTTTGTATTTTGTCTTTCTAGCTTTATTTCTTTGTATTGTTCTTCTTTTCGATAGCTATCATGGATTTACTAATTTGTTTTAAAATTTGAATAAGAAAAAACAATAATTTGGTGATAATAGGATAATACATAACTATAATATACCTTGATAATTTCTACATCTCGTTGATGGGTATTGCCAAACTCATCACTTATCGTCAAAATTCTATGATATATTCTTGTGTTGTTTGTTATTGTTATTGTCGTAAGCTGTTCCACTTTCTTTATATTTTCTCCATGTAACTTATAGAGTAAAATTCTTCTCTAATTAATTTTTTAAATTAATTTCATGTTATTTTTATAACTTTGTGAATTCTTAAGTGAGCATTCCAGTAAATTAATACATGATTTTTTATTTTTATTTAAGCATATGTCACTTTATCAGTTGATGAGTAATTATATAGAGAAAATATATCTCTAATTATACCAACCAAGTATCTAATTCTTTTGTATCATTATAAATAAGCAAATCAAGTATAGTATTTATCTTGAAAAGATATTATTAATTCTTATGCATTGAAAAGGTGAAATTGATAATGTCATCCTCTTTTTCATCTCTAATTATTCTTAAATTATCACTTAATCTAGAATTGCTCTAATTGAGAGAATTTTATTTTGGTAGATTATTTTTCGGATCTGTTGTACGAAGGATTTGAAATTTTAGCACAATCTTAATTAACCACTTGCATTTGTTAGATTAATAAGACTATATATGCTTGTAGGTTTGATGCTTGTATCCCACATAATCAGCTCAAATGAGACATCCTCAATCTCCTGATTTCTTTTTATGACTTATTCTTCAACAACCTTATTCTTAGCTCATGTTATCAAAGTTGAATCAAAATGCTCTAATATCAAAAATAATATGATAAGTTTACAAGATATTCTCACTTAGAGCCCTCAATGCCAAACCTTATTTTTGTAGTTATAACAGTGAAAATTGAAGTATTAGAATGACAAGGAAATAAGAAACAAAGGAGATGAGAGTTTTTGGCATAAAATATGAAATTTCCCATAAGGATGAAATAATTTCATTCACACTTCTTATCCTTTTAAATAAGTGTTTGAATATAATATTTTAATATAAAATATATATTATTTTAATTTTCATAAGAAACATATAGTTTTACTAAAATCTTAAATTCCAATAAATTTAGCAAAATTCAACCCACAAGGGCCTATCCGCGTGTGCACGAGCTATTACATGCGCTCGAAAGACTATGCCATGCGCAGTATTCAAGACTGCGGACCCTGCTCCTGTGCATGGACAGTGTCGTACTACTTATGAATTAACCATATATTGTTGTAGGTTTACTTACAACACAAGCATGAACTGTTCTTGTAGACCTCTTGCATTGTATGTGGCTCGGTGTGAATGATGTGCAACTTGGGCACTGCAACAAGCTTCTACGCATGGTTGTGCACCCAGTTCTCATTGCCTTTTGTCACAATGATGATTTTTGTCGTTTGTCTCCTCTTTTGAGTTTTTTTTTCTCAATTTTGTATTTTTTGATGATTTAATGAACTTATAATTAAGCTCTTGATTAATAAAAAGTTAACATGCCGACATCCCTATATCGATACTTAAGCTATATGTTTAGAAACTCAAACCAACTTGAGGTTACATGCGATACTATTTGGCAATTGTGTTGAATATGCAAATGAATGTCTTAAATAATTTCCTTTACGGATCTATATATGTTTAATTGTTTTAGCTAATGGGCTTCCTATAAGGGCTATAAAAAATGGCCTAATTTAGAGCAAAAGTTGCATACAACATCGAATGATACATAAGTATGTACTGTATGCAAGGAAAACCAATATGGTGGTGGCTGCATATGAATAAAATTCCTTTTATTTTGGAATTTTTAAATGAGCATGAGATGGAGCATGTTCATGCACATGTGATGTAAAAATAATGAATTTTTCCTTTAAGGAGATTAAATCATTTTCAATAAAGGCAAAGGCATTTAACCTCCTTTCAAATATAAATTCTTCTTTTTGAGAAAATCATTTTTTAATTCCAAAGAATCAATACATGAAGTATGCTCAAAAGAAACATGTTCATGTAATTTGGCGTCAAACTCATTAAGGGGAAAAATTGCAATTTAGGAAAATAAGATAAAGTTTTATTTTCTTTCTTAAGTTTATCACATTCACTATCAAGCTCGTGAATGTGATCTTTATGCAAAGAATATGTTATTCTTAAATCAACATAATTTTGAATAAGTTTATTATGTTCTTCAATAAGATAACAGAAGTTTTAGAAAAATCACAATAATATGAATCTTTGGATTTGCATCACTTTTTAAATAGCAATCGAGATTTACACTTTTGTTCAAACTCATTTAGCCTATGGTGTTTAAGGGACTTTCTTTTTTCTCCCTTTTCTCTCTTTTGTTTTTCTTCAATTTCTTCTCATGATAGATTTGAGACAACGCTCCATATGATACTTCTAGTTTAGACATGACCTCCAAAAAAAAAGCTTAACATATAAATGCCAATGCAAATCTCTTAAGATATAGCAAAACATAGTATATTCAAGCCTTGGGCTATTTTTGTGCTAATTACAAGGATTGCCATTGAACTTAAAGGGCATGCTCATAAAGATGTTATGAAAATTTTCAAATAAGATCCACAAGTCAAAATCAATTTTTTGAACAAAGGTTTTGAAAGTATTTCTTTAAAATAAAATTATTGTTCTTTAAATAAAGAGGAAGTCTCCATCGCATGAAATGCAATTTTGCAAGACTAAAACTTGAGATAGTGCTTTTAAAAATATAGTTTTGCAAACCAAATGAAATTACAAACCCACAAAGATAATGCACACTAATAAAAATTCTACTCTATAATGTAAATCCTATGGATAGAGAAACTCCCTTCACAAAGTGATAACTTATCTTTGACACCACTTGTTATTTCCACAATACACATCAAGAGAATGGGGGTTGAATTGGTATATTAAAAATTTTTTCAACAACTTATTAATTTCTTTGCTCTTTCACTTTCTCAATTAATGCCAAGTGATGGATTAAAGAATTCACAATACAAAGTAATAAAGGCAAGAATATAAAAAGTTTGGAAAGAGAAGAACATAAGGAATTTAAAGTTGTCAACTTCTAGTTAATGAGCATACATAGCCAATTATTATGAGCCTATCATTTATTTTACCCCTTCACCATAGTTAGGTGGAGAAACCTCTTTCACTTGAGTCTTTCCAAAGTATATGACAAAACCTCCACCAAGTCTTTCTATCTTAAGCCTAACATTCAATCTCTTACAACCATTTCTTTTCACTGGCTCAAACACTACCATTTCTCAAGTTTTATTAAAAAAACTTAGACTCAATCTCTCTTTACACTTCTAATGCCCAAAGTTGGGCACTTCACTGCATATTCAAAATATTTGAAGTTAGACACTTCTCTCCATATTCTAAGACTCAAAGTAGGCTTCTCTTCTTGCTCACAAGTTGAGCCAAAAAGGTCACTCAACAAGAGCAAAATATAAAATGTTGACAATGTGAATCCAACAATACTTAGATAAATTTACAATTATAAAACAAATAGAAGATTAAGAATAGAGTTACCAATAAACCAAAAGCAATTGCGAGTAAGAGTGTGAATGAATGTTGTGTTGAAAATTTTGAAGAATGCATTTTCTCTACTTCAAGAATGATATTGAACTTACAACTCTCACAAAGTTCTCTTTTTTGAAAAAAAAAAATATAACTATAAAATAAACAAGATTCTCAAATAGTTTTCTAATGTTTTTCCAAAATCATCAATCAACTCTTAATATTTAGAGATGTTATATTGGAATTTAATACCAAATAATGCCAAATGGCTCTTAATAGTTATATTAAATTTAAAAAAAACAGTTAACCTAGTCATTATATGTTTTATTTGTTAGATGTATTATGTGTAGGGAGAATTATCACAAGTTTGACAATAAAATATCATATACTGAAATAGACATATAATATACAAATCTTGAGTTTTAAGTTTCTTCTTTTAGTTACACTATGTCAGCCTACATATCATATACCTACAACTAAACATACAACGTATGACTTAGAAGTATTATTTGATAACTTCTTAATGGTTTAAAAAATAAATTTAAAAAAAAATTATATAAACAAAAATATTTTTTTCAAAAACATATTTATTAAAATTTTAATATTTTAAATAAAAAAAATTAAAGACAAGGACTAACCGTTTTTCTTTTTGGATCCCTGGAAGATTGTTGCCATGTTTTAAAAACTTCTTTTTTTATTTTAGGGATTAGGGAGTGCGTATCATATTTTTTAAGAAAAAAAATCTCAACTGAGTTAGAACATTATTTCTTCGGTTGAACTTCATCTCACGATATTTATTTTATTGTGATATAGTGGGATTTCTGGGACACATTAACAACTAAAATATTTAATTAAACAATTAAGCTTGTTATATATATTTATAATTCTTTATTCTATTCTTCTTGACAACTATAAATATATTTGAATAAATCTATCTTTCAGGCTGACTGTATTGTTGCCTTTCTTATTTGGCTTTTGTTTGTTGGCTGTTATTATCAATAAATATTCTATTAGGAAACTGTGATGATCAGAAACCATATTTAAAATATTATATTTCTTTTATCACGAGAATTTGTTCACAACTGAAATAGATATTTTTTATGGTTTTTAATCTTTAAATCTTTTGTAATTTGGGAGGCTTTCATTAGAATACTTCATAATGATATGTGATAGAAAAGCTAATTATCATAAATAAACTTTTTATGAGATCAAGATAAAAGGAAACTCATATATTATCATATTAAAACATAGTTTCAAATCAATGCTTGTCACCTTATACAAAATACTGTTGTCGAATTTTCATATAATATCAATGTAAGTTATGAAATAATGTATAAAGGAAACTCAATTTTATATATTATATAATTTTTCATATATATATATATATATATATATATATATATATATATATATATATATATATATATATATATATATATATATATATATATATATATATATGTTTAATATTTCATATCACAATATCTCAAAAATAAGATCACAATAATATATTTTTATTATTTATTTAATTCCAAAGCTATCTCTTATTCGAAGTTTATAAATAAGTTATGTCGATGAAATAATATACCTTAGGATACCTATATGAAATGATAGCATAAAATAACCAATAAATATATATATATATATATATATATATATTTATTGGTTATTTCATATCACAATATCCCAAAATAAGATCACAATAATATATTTTTATTATTTATTTAATTCCAAAGCTATCTCTTATTCGGAGTTTATAAATAAGTTATGTCGATGAAATAATATACCTTAGGATACCTATATGAAATGATAGCATAAAATAACCATATATATATATATATATATACACGCACAATGATACCTCTATTAAAAAACATGTCAAAAAGTAACTTATTGTTACATTTATATTATAATTATTAGATTTATCTATCTAATTTTAATTTAAAATTGTATTTTATAATTTTTTTTAATTTTCTATAATTATCATTATATGCACATAAATAATTAAATTATGTATTTTAACATTTTCTATAGACTCTATTATATGGCTTAAAAATAATATCTCAAAATTTTCTTTATACTACATTACCAATATATTTTATGTTATAATCCACATATTATATGTTCTATTTTTTTATTATTATTGTTTTGTATATTATAGTAAACTGACGATCATTCTATATAATACATCCTATGGCCACCCAAAGTGACATACATTTGATTACTCTTCACTATCACACATTGAATCTATATGGTGCATCTATCTCAATATATCATTGGACTCCCCAAACATATTGTATGTATCCTCCTTCGCATGTTAATCTTCAAGTTATGTATTGTACATTGAAACTAACATAAGGTACACTTGATTTATAACATTTTATGTACATTACAATGGACCATAATTTGACCTTCTATTTCACACTGCCTTTGGCATTCACATATTATATATTGAGACTAACATACGATCTGCTCAGTTACCAGATGGAAATGAGAACTATATGAGTTGCTCGATTTCTTCTAATTTTCATCCAAAAACTTGTATAACTACTAAACCAAAGTTCTAACCATGGCAAAAAGATGAAAGCATGACAAAAAAATTTAAAATAAAATCAAGTTACGTAGAATTCTTCCTATCTTATAGCTTCTTTGATTCTTAGTTCTAATTACAGCAATGCTTCTTAGTTCTTCTTGCTCTAGCCAACAATAGTAGTGTCACCTCTTCTGTTCTATAACCAATAACTCCTTTTATGATTGTAGTAGCAACTCACTCTCTTATTTTTCTTACTCTTATGTTAACCTTTCATAGCTTATCTTTCTCTTCTTTTACTAATTAACAATACTCTTTCTCTCTCTTTCTCTCTTCCACTTCTCTCTGTATTTCTTTTCTATTTTCCTTATTATCTCCACCTACTCAATTTCTTACTTAATTAATCCCTTATCAACATTGGTGATCAATTATTCATCTTATAAAAATATTTATCTGTCCTTCATAATTGCAAAAAAGACCTTTATGTCATTTATTTAAAAAATTCATTACTAAATAAAAAAAATTTAAAATTATAAACTAAATAATATTAAATTTTTCTTAAAGAAATATTTTCAAATCATATACTTAATTTAAAATTTTTATTTACTTTAAAATATGACATAATTTTTCAAGATATAACTAAATATTAATATTTTATTATATAACAATAAAATTTAAGAATATTATTATTATTTCATTAAAGCATTATAATACAACATTTGCATGATCAATAGTTTCACATTCTATCACATGTGCAATGTGTATCAAATAGTAGTTTATTTTGTGGGTAATAAATTCATTTCAAGTGTACAAAAAACAATATTCATCAATCATCCCCCTTCATGCTAGTTATTTGCTTTATTATTTTTCATTTTCTTTTGATTATAACTAATGTTCACTTGATAGTGAGTCAATCAGTCTTCTTCCATTATCACATCATATTCTCTAAGAAAGGACTTTATCATTTTGTATTCAATACATTTATTTACTTTTATTTCAACTTTTATAAGCAATTTAATTAGGAGATAAACTTCTTAATAGATATTATTCTAGTGCTAATATTGCAATAAGTTCAACAAATATAATTGAATGGGAAACATTATAATAAATATGATTATAATAAGTAGTTTGTAATATATGGTACCTAGAAGAATATCAATAGATACATGATCTTCCCCTTTCTTAACTTTAAGTATTTTTAATTGTGCATGTTGAACCTCATGAACCCTAAAAAAATATCTTGGTTTGATGATAATAAATCCTTTAAGTGCTTAATTTAGATCTAATATGCCTACTTAGTGTGGTACAAATTATCTTTAAGTTAGGTAGACTAAGAGTTCACTTATCACAAAAAGGATTGAAGATGCCCTAAAAGAAATATGTCTAAACACTTGAAGGCAAGAAGAAGAAGGTGTCCACCATGAGAATTCATATGTGCAAGATTCATTTTAAAGGACTACATTAATTTATACAAATGTGAGGATTGTTTAATCACCTACAATTCATGCAAGCTTTACTTGAATCTTGTTTAAGAAAAGGATTTTACAAAACATTTATAAGTGTTTATGGTTTGGTTAAGTTTAGGTTTCTATCCTAGTGTCTATTACCTAGTCTAGGTTGTTTGTATCAAAGTTTATTTTCAACTCTCAATTCTTCATTTCAAGTGCATAAATATATATTTTCATATTCATGCCATAAATCATAATGAAGGATGGGTGATTTGTCCAACCAAATCTTATCAAAAAGTATGTCATCTACCAAATATAAACAATTACTTTATCTTCAATTTTATATCACGATTTTTCAAGGTTATCAATATCTTTTCTCTTATTTAACATGGATTCATATTCACAATTATCATGTAAATCTTCATAGCTAAGTCATAAATTCATACTTGCATGAGGTTAAAAGGATTTCAAATCATAGTAAGAGAAACCATGTTATCATGTTTCATCCCATTTTCATGATTTTGCATGAAGTACACAAATCATCTGTAGGTCCCAACATAAATAGCAAATACTCTTAAAACCTTAGCATAAATTCCTAGTTAATAAAAACCATTGAACATTCATCGAGGTAATTTCAACATCTTTTACCAATTAAACACAATATGATTTTGGATTAAATTTAGCATGCTAAAATTGCATGTCATAACAAAACATTATCTCAAATTTGGCTAGAAGCATATTTTCTTATGGATTTAAAATTCAATATTCAAATAAGAAACATGAATTTAACACTATAAGAAAGCCTTAAATCATGATTTTCTATCACTTTGTCTAAGCTTGGCCAATTTACTTTTTTTCCCAAAAATTCATGAAAAGGGAATTTAGTCAATTTAAGAATGATCATATATCATACATTTGAATATACAATCTAAACAAAATAACCTAATTTCTTAACTTAAATCATATCTATATTTAGTTGTATGATCAAGAGGTTCATCCTTCTATAACTATGTTAAGGTCTACCCTATGGGTTTTCTGTTCTTTTTCACATCAATTCTCAATTACTACTCCCTCCTCTTTTAAGTTAGAAGGATGATTATGACTTTTTAAGGTTTATTAAGAGTGGTATCTCATTTGTGTGTGTGTGTATATATATATATATATATATATATATATATATATATATATATATGATCACAAAATCTTAATCCATCTCTTCAAGATTTATTTTTAGGATTGGACCATGATAATCACACAATCTAAATTCTCTTAATCCTAATTTAACTACCTTTAATCAAGTCTTTTCCATCCCAAATATCTTGGTCAACTCAATTCTAATGGTTGGCATCAAAATCATCTCAAATATAAAGCTTAGTTTATTGAGGTTCTTTATATCACATGTACTATAGGTATTTAGTATTATACGATGACCTATATCTCCCTTTACCAACTGTTAATCACATGGATCATAATTGTATGTTCCAGTCATTCGTATGTGTATCATACATAATGCACAACATTCACCCATCATAATTTGATGATTCCTAAAGCTCTAGCATATCTATACTATTGTGTTGATCATATTATATAATCCACTAGCTCATTGGATACTTAACTTGTCAAACTTGGAAACTTTTTCTTTTCTTATTATCATACCTATGCAATCTATGATTTTGTACCTATACGATGATAGTATTACCTAGACCATACTTTAATTTTTATATTAATGTCTTTATACACTAGTGTGTCATTGGCTTAATATGAACATTACCCAATTTTATTTCCATTCACATTTATCTCTTTCTTATACTAGATTTCATAATATGTTGTATTGTGTATATAGTGTGTGATACCAAAACTTCCTTTTCTTTATCAAACAACTTTGACCATTAACATTCATAACATCATAGTACTCATACGATAACCCAATCATACTTAGTATGACTAAAGTCTACTTTCATAGCTTATTTGCATTTACATCCCAATTACCTCTCTTGCTCAATCATATTGTATGATCATCCAATATTATATTATATAATATTCTTAATTAAGTATTCAAATATGTTTCTTTTCTCGTCGTACAATGTGATCTTCCACCATCATACTATATGATTCTAATCATAGTTAATTAGTACAAATTTAACTTAATCACTATAATTTATAGGTATTTAATTAATAAAATCAATTAGAAATAACATACCTCAATTAGCCAAATAAGAGGCATCACAATCTCTCCACCTTAGCTTGAATTTCATCATTAAATTTCACAAAATATTCTTTGGCCATTTGTGACAAACCTCACTTACCACCTCTCATGTAGCCTTTCTTTCATCTTGATCATTTTAGAGGACTTTTGGTAGACATTGATTACTCAATTATCAAGTGTTGAACTCAAAAATATGCATCAATTTCCACTGATATGACACATTTAACTATAATTAAAGATCCATAGGCTCCACTTGAAGAACATGCGATAGGTCTATTACATATTTCTTCAAATTAGATACATTAAAAATATAATGTGTCCTAGATGATGCCGCAAGAAACCAATGTCTATAAGCCATAGATCCAATGTTTTCCATATTTTAATAGGATTGAACATACCTGGGCCACAATTTGGAATCCTTTCCAAATCTAAATAGTCCTTAAATTGGGCAATCTTAAGGAATAGCCTTGTCCTTAAACTCAAGACTAAATAGTTTATGCTTATTATTGAAGTACTTTTTATGGTCTTGCATAATCTATATTCTATCTTGAAATCTTTGAATCTCCTAAATAGTCTCCTCTATAATCTGAGGTCCAAAAGTGTTCCTGGACTCACCCTCAGCCCAACATAATGGAGCCTTACAATGTTGACCATACAAAACCTTATATGGTGTTATCTCGTTAGCTAAATGGAAGCTACTTTACACAAATTCTATCAATGGTAAATTTTTAGATCAACTTGAGAAGTAAGATTGCATATGAACACACAAAAGATCCCCCAAAGTTTGAATCATCCTTTCTAATTGCTCATCAATCTATGGATGATAAGTTGTATTAAATGTATGAGTAGACCCTACTACCTAAAGTAAGTACTTCCAAAGCTAGGATGTTAATTTTGTATCATGGTAGAAAATTATCACTTTGGTTACCCTCATGCAAATGTACTATCTTTTACACCTATCAACTTGTCTTTAAAAATAGACATTTTCTCTTCTTAAAAATGTGCTGATATAGTCAATCAACCCTCAATAACCCAAATCACATCATGAATTTATCTAGTCCCTAGCAAACTTGAGATAAAATCCATAATGATTTCATCCCATTTCCAATCTAACGTAGACAAAGTTTTAGTAAATCATTGGGCTTTTGATGTTTTAATTTGACCTTTTATCAAGTTAAGCATCTTTGAACATAGTTTGCCATATCTTTCTTAAATCCTCTCCACCAAACCTAAGCCTTGAGATTGTGGTAAATGATAATCACATCACCAAAGTGAAATCATAAGCCTCTCTTAAGGATTAATGCCTAGGATTAGACCATGATAATCACATCACCAAATTCCTTTAATCCTAATATATCTAGCTCTAACCAAGTCATTTCCAATACTTAGATATATGACATGTCAAGTCTTCTGATTGGGATCAAATACAACTAATATTTTATATCATACAAATACTATATCAATTTCTTACAATATGGTGATCTAAATCTCCCTTTATCAACAATTATTCTCACTGATCATAATTATATGATCCTACTACTCATATGTGTATGATATGCACAATGTCAAAAGAACACTATCATAATGTCAACCATACAGTAATTCACATCCTGTGCGATGACTATAAACTCTACTTTCTAGTCCATCCTCAATGAAACACACAAATGCATACAGTATATAAGAGCAAAAGTTAAGAAAAATCTTCCTTTTTCTAAGATTCACCATGGTAATAATGTATAAAATAAATAAAATACATAAATACGATGAGGGTTCCAAAGTAGTGAGTAACCAATCAAACAACAATATGACCTTTAACTTCTCTAACCATGGCCAAGGCATAATAAGAAAATTCTTTAAATTTCCTCTAAGCCACACATTTGTTGCACCTACACAACACTGTTAGTGTAAACCATTGTTCTTCTCTCTACATAAGCAAAAACATCTACTTAACATATGAGTGTAACAAACCACCTCTATTAAAAAATCATATGTCATTATCAAAAAGTACTTTATAATCTACCTTTTGAAATATTATAGACACGTCTCTTACTACCATGTCCCAATTTTTCTATCCATTAAACAAGAAACTTGATCTTGTAGGTCTTTTTATTATGCCTCAAAGTCTAATGGTCTAATCTTCTCTACATCTAAACCAAATTATTATCACACAATAGGTGAAGAATGCTTGACCTTGCTCCTTGAGTGTTTTGCCTTATCTTTATAATACATCTTTAAAACGCTCACATATAATTTTGGGTGAACCTTGAGTCTTTTTATTAAATTCAATTAGTAAGCCATATTATCAATCATTTGAATCACTTCAAATGGTCCATCATACTTTGGGATTAACCCATGTTGCACAGACTAGTTGCTAACTTTCCTCCAAACATACAGAGCCAACATCAATGTCACTTTGCCTCTTATAATGAACTCCACCCACTTGTGCTTTTGACGTACATATTTCTTGGCAGCTTTTTTAAAGCACCTTTTACTTGTCTTTAGCTTACTTGTTTGTTATATGGTATTTCCCATTAGATGTTTACTATGCAATCTCTTAAGGAGTGCTGAGCTGTTATTCCAAAACTAGTTCAAAAGGATTCAACTCTATTTCAAAAGAATTATACAAGTTATAACAAATATATTATCTAATAATCCCACTAATTTTTTCTAACTTATTGTCACATAATGCCTCAATTATGCTTTCAGCAATTGATTTATCTTCTCAGTTTCTCCATCGATTTGTAGGTGAATAGCCGTTAAAAATTTTAGATTGGTTCCCATCATGTGGAACAATAAAATCCAGAATCTCTACATAAATCTAGTATCATGATCACTCACAAAGTCTTCAAGCATACCAAAATACTTAACCACATATTGATAGAATAATTTTATAATAAAATTTAATGAACAAGCTAAAGCAGCTATAACAAATACATCATACTTTGAGAACCAATCAATAACAACAATCATTGTGGCCATGTCATTGATCTCTAATAACATTTTGATGAAGTTCATGAAAACAAAAATCTATAATTTTTTTGGAATTGGAAGATGTTGTAACGAACCTTTACCTTCTTTGTTTCAGTCTTGTCTTATTGACAAATCAAACAAATCTTGATATAGAGCTCAATATCAACCTCCATCTCAAGCCAATAGTATGAACAAAATAAGTGTGTTAACATACTTTCCCTACCAGGATGTCGAACCTACTGTGGATCATGTGACTCTTTGAGTTGCTCATTTCACAAGCCACCTTTAGAAGCTGCAAACACTCTTAACACCTTTGGATATTAAGAGCCCACCCTCAATCATCTCAAACATACTCAAATAGCTTATCATAAGCAACATTGGTAGCAATAACAACCAAAATTATGTCCATTATGTCTATTGTCAACAACATAATAGCATAAATGGTAGCAAATACCTCTTCTTGACTCAACACATTAGCAACCTAATTTGTTTACCATGTTTGCATCCTGCACAAGTCATATTCTCCCAAAAACTCTTGCAAACAAGTATAGTTTGGAAATAACTTTTGTATTCTAAAGAATGTGTTGGTCATATTGTTTATCTATATCACAAACTTTGTTACTAGAAAGTATACCCTCCAAATTTGAAGGTAGTGCACTTCTACAACCATTTCTTTTTCATGTGTCGAATATCTTTGCTCACAACATTTACCTTCTTGCTTTGAAAAGTAATGGGTTGGCCATTCTTCACCAAAACTTTACCAATTACCTTGTTTGATGCATCTGTATGTATCTCAAAAGATAACTCAAAATTATGTAATCATAGCATAGGTTTGGAGAAAATGACAACATTTAGTTGCTTAAATGACTCTTGACAAGTATCATATTAGGTACACTTTTCACTCTTATTTGAGATATCCGTGGTTAGGATAGCCTTCTTTGAGTATCCAACAAAGAATCTATGATAATAATTGGCTAAATAAGAAAATTTTCAATTAAATACCTTTCTTGGTGCTTGTCAGTCCACAAGAGCTTATACGTTCCTTGGACCCATTCTTACTTAATGATTGCCAACCAAGTGCCAAGAAACATGATCCTTAGTAAATTCACACTTTTTCATCTTCACATAAAACTAAAATTCTATTAGTCAAGCAACACTTTTCATAAATCTGTCTTCTCATAAAGCTAAACTTTTCTTGTCAAGTAACAATTTTCATAATGTATCACATGTTCTTTAAGATTATTATTATAAATAATGTTATCTAGAAATATCGTAATAAACTCATCAAGGTACTCATAAACAACATTATTAATTAGATTGCAGAATATGGCATTAGCTTTTGTTAAGTCAATGGGCTTGACCAAGACCTCAAAAGAGCTATATCGAGTCACACAAGTGATCTTGGATTCATCTCCAACTACAACTCTAACTTGTTGATATCTTTAAAAAAAGTCAATCTTGGTGAATCTCATTTCCTTGCACAATTGATCTAGTAAATCTTGCACCAAAGGAATCGGGTACTTGTTCATCACCATCACCTTGTTTAATGCATGATAATCTACACACATTCACGACAAACTGTCTTGATTTCTTTGAAACAACATTAGGGAACCATATGGAGCTTGAAATGGTTGAATGAAGCCATCTTCTAGAAATTCCTTCAATTATTTACACAATTCTATTAACTCTAATGATGACATATGGTATAACAAACTTGCAAGAGGAACAACACCAAGCAATAGCTTAATTTTGTGACCAATCTCCTTCATTCAAGGAAGATCTTTAAGTAACACTAAAGACATAATATCAACAAATTTTTTAAGAACTTTCATAAATATATTAGGTACATGAATGACTTAATCCTCTTTTATCTGGTCAAGGAATGCATCTCCATTAATTGTTAACCCCTTTTCTAGTCAAATTATTAAAATAAATTCAGGTTTGCTCTTCCTTTCAACTATTGTATTCTTATATGGATGGTAGCAAGAGACAAAGCAAGGAGTTTCTTCTTGCATCACCATGATCCCATCAAGATGAGAAATAGAAGCTACAATAGGCTTCTTATAAAATCCAACTACGAGAATCAAATCAAAATCATCCAAACGAATCAAGAACAAATTTTCCTTTCTTATCCAACTTTCTAAAGTAACGATACTCCATAAGTCATTCCAATTATGACTTGGGCCTTTGCATTCATTATTTTAAAAAAAAACTAGGATATTTGCTCACCTACAACCCATATTTTTTAACAAGAATAGTAGACATGAATGTATGTATCATACTTGTGTTCATTATGGCCACAATCTCTTAGTCCTTCGTCTTTATTGAGACATACATCAATAAATATTGTGTAATATCCCTGTCACTACTCAGAGTGTTCAACGTTTTAATAGAATAAACCACAAAAGGTTTAACAAAGGCTTAACAACTATAGAAATTTCTTGATCTATGTCCTTATGGGCCTTCATATCCATTGAAGCATTAAGCTTGTCCTACTTGGGGTAATCACAAGCATGATGAGGGCCATTACATAAGAAGTAACCCTCTTGATTGTTAGAGTTGCGCACCTTAAAAAGAAGATAACTCTTGCTTTCAATAGCCTTTGAAATTCTTTGCACCCCCACCATTCTTCTTAGCACCCCACTTTCATTCCCCTTTAATTTCCTTACCTTTTTCTTTATACTTCAAAAGGAAATTCTAAACTTTGGACACAATCAAGTCCATAAGAACATCAATAATATTGATTATGCTTAGTAACTCTCACATTTTGTCAATGAAGTTCTAATTGAGCCTATAGTTGTAACTAAAACAAGAAGTTATAAAACTTGTCTTCCTTAAACATATTTCAAATGTCCAACATCAAGCAGCTAAATTCTTTGACATAATTTCACATGTATCCATTGTTCTTTAGCTTTTTCAAGACTTCATGAGCAAACCATGAAGTGTTTCATGTGCAGAGTCAATCCTTCAATTCTCCCTTGAGCATTTCTTTTGTATTAATTTTTAGTCTTTCAGTATTTACATCATCATTACTCCACATTCTCCACCACCACTTGTCATCTCTCATTAGATGCATGTTGAAAATAATCACCTTCTTGACATCTAACACATGAGCAATGGTGAAGTATATTGCTCCATGACCTACAACAAGTTCTCCAACTCCTTCATATTCTTAGTTTCATTCAAGCATTTTGGTTCAAGAAATTTCATGGAGTGCCTATTTTATTGCTATGCATTTGTACTTCAATTTGCCTAGTGCACCATAAACAACTCGTAATGCAGGTTATCTAACTCATGATAGATTCTCCCAAAAAACTCAAGAAGGGTTCCTTCCACTATAACTCTTAAGTTTTCAAGAAGCTCTAAAACGTCATGAGAACCATCCCTAAAAGGTATGATGCCAAGAAAGAATTTCACAAAAAAAATCCTTTCTCTAAGTTCATTATTGCCTCCAACTATCACAATGAATGGGGCTTTATATACTAGCTATCACAAGGACATGTTTATAAACATAGCCATAAAAACAATTCATATCTTATGTGGTGATTAGGAACTCCAGTTCCTAATCCAACCTTAATAAACTACATAATTGCATGAGAAAATTTAGGAAAACTCTTCCCTTTTCTAGATTTTCAGTTAGGTAACAAAATACGAGACAAGCAAATTAATGACAGTTTCAAGGAACCCCTTCAACGCTTATTTATAAGCACAAAGTATTGGGTAGTTACCCAATCAATTACTATGTAGCATGGTCTTTAATTCTAAAATTGCTAGTCAAGCCATAATTGTTATATTCCCAATATTTCCACTTGGCCACTCATTTGCTACAATTGCACTGCACTGATCATGGACACTATTGTGCTCCCCTTTAGTGTTGTTCGAAGCTTTGCTAAAGCTAAGCATGTAATACAAAACATTCAACCATCATAACCTAATGATTATTATGTTTGACGGTTCCCTTACTCTGATTGTAATTATACATTTGTGCTCATCGTATTGTACATTACATTAGCTCACCTAATACTTAACTCATGAAACATAGAAATATTTCATTTTCTTTTTATCATACCTATATGATCCATAACTACATATCTTTGTAATCATAATATTAATTATATCGACCTTCAATCTCTACATTAATGCCCTTATACATAGTGAAATCACCTGCACTCACTAGCTAGCATTACACCGATTCACATTTGTCTTTTTCTCATACCAGATTGCATCATACGATGTGATGTGGTTGTAGTGTGTCGTACCAAAACTTCTTTCTTAGCCTATCAAATAAGTTTGACCATTAACATTAATGACATCATCATACTCATACAATCACTTACTCGTACTTGTATGACTAAAGTCTACTTTAATAGCATATTCATACTTGCATCAATTATTTCCCTTTCCTGATCATATTGTACAATAATCCAATATTGTATTATACATTATTCACAACTAAATATTCGAATGAGTTTCTTTCTACATTATACCATACATCTTCTAGTAATGTATTATATGATTCTCATCAAAATATAATTATAAAAATTTAACTTATTAGCTTGAATTTATTGGTATTTAATTGATAAAATCAAATGAAGATAAGTTATCTTGGCTAGTTATAAGAGAGGTGTAACAAATAAGGAGAAAGAGAAAGCAAGATCATTAGATCTTTGAAGCAACTCCTTTATGACAAGATGAAGTTTCAAGACTTTTAAAGGATTTCATAAAGTTAAGTGAAGTTCAAATTTTAGAGAGAAGAATGAATCAACATACACTTAAGGTTTTAATAGAACTAAATTATTTGATTCTAAGTTTGGGCTATTTGACAAGAACAAATTTGGATGGGTGAGGTTTAATTGAGTGTTTTAATCATAAAGAGAGAATGACTAAATCTTTGATTGGTTAGATGTTGGGGGAGTCAATTTACCAATTGGCATGCAAAAGAACAATTGATTCACCCAACCACTAAAATAGGATTTTCATTACACCCAATACAAATATTGAATGTCACCATGAGGCTTTGATCGAATAGTCTATTATCACCTAGATATTAAGTTAATAATAGGAGAAAGAGAAAAAGGAGGACAATGAAAATGAATTTCATGCATTTGCAAGGATGTTATGAAAATGAAACAAGTAGTAAATTTTTTATTTAGGAATATTTGTGAAACTTTTAAAAAATTTTAAAAAAGGAAATTATTAAGAAAAATCTAAAGTTGAATAACTTATATTATTAATTGATAAGTTGTTTATTAATCTAGTTACAAAAATTTTACATATGTGTGTGTTATGGCATGTGTGTTAGGGCTATTTTAACAAGAAAACATTGAAAAAAATGATTTATGTTGTGTTTCTTATATGTTACTTAACATTTGAATTGAAACTAAATTGGAATTAAATCTAATAATTTGTGAATAAAATATTTTACTTATTGTTGCAACAATTCTAAATTTGTATACAGACTCTAAAGCAAAAAAGTGAAAATGTAAATGGAATGGTACAAATTCAAATATAGGTGAAAACAAATAAGAGGGTAACAAAGTTTTTAAATTCTTATTGCCATTGTTTAATTTTGCAATCCATGTAAAAAATTAATGTGTTGATTTTTTGTTGAATTTTTTTGCTAGCATTGTCCATAACCTAGTGTTAGATTCATCACCCATATATTTATCTTTTAAGCAATTCTTATATACACATGCTTATTTATTCACTTCAACATCATTCACATGTACAGCCTTTCATTTTCAAACTTATTTTAAAAGCGACCAAGAAGATATAACATTAATAAAATAATACCTATTTGAGAAATGTAGAGTTTCATATATACTTTCTATAGAATATAAAATTATCAATAGTTCTTACTTTTTGCATAACAAAATATTACAAAACTTTATTATTCCTATGAAATCAAATACATAAGCACATTCTTGCTTATCTAGTACTTTCTAACTTTGTTCCTTTATCATGCAACTCACAAGTTCCCTTATGTTCCTTGGAGTCCATCTTGCACTCTTAAAACTATTAATGCCAAAGGCTAGGCCACTGCAAGTTCAATTTGTATTTTCTACTTACTAAATCAAAAAATTACATTAACTTAAATTAGCAATTTAGAGTATGCAAAATCTAACACTTAGATGGAAATCATATTAAATCAAAATTTTGAAGTCAATTTTAAAACCATTTCTCATAAAATAAAGCAAAAGCTATACTAGCACACGCATTCTTACTAAGTAAATTTCAATATCAATCAACTAAATACAAAACTATGATATAAAAGATCAAATACATTTAAGAATAGATCTCTACAATAATCACTAAGTTCACAAGTTACTTTTATAACCTTTTCTTTATGTTTCCACAAATTACTTCATATATAAGGAGATGAACTTTATAAAAAATGGCAAGTGAATTTCTATTTGTAAGCAATATTTTAATGCAAAATGATAATAATAAGTAGTGAAAATAAGGAAGTAATAAATACTTGACATCTCAATAGTATCCATAGGTAATGAATTATGAATGAAAAATATGCTATTAATCTTATATATGCAATATAAATATTTGTATACATTTCATTTAATTGTAATATTTTATTTCATAATCAACTTTAATCATTTCTTTTTTTCATCTCTCTTATGCTTTTCATTTTCTTAATATTAAAGATCTAAACTTCTCAAATGACCATTATCTTATCTTCATTTGATCCTATCTCATCTCATCCCATCTCATCTCTATATTTATCTCTATCTCATTTATATTTGACATCTAAATATATTATACGTAGATCTCAACTTATGGGTGTATCATAGCAAGATGGTCATATCAAAAATATCATGTTCTGAATATATCAAATCTTACACAAAATACTAGTGATAGCTAAGGACATCCTAATTGCATTATCACAACACATAAGGCCTTACAAAAAAATAATAAAGTATTAATAGTAGGAGAGAATAAAGTCTCTAATACCATCTGATATCATAGTCGATAACTTGTGCCTATCAAGCCTCAAAGTATGTGCTAAAGACCAATTATATATTATGGTAGACTTAGAAAATGTCATAAGAAATCTAATTTTATATCCTTTTTATATTTTATATAATGACATTCCACTATTTCATATATCATATTATAACATTATCATATATAATGTGTTTGTAAGAATCATATTGCTCATTATTTCTTTTTTTATCTTTCATTCTTAATCATTCTTCTTTGTCCTTATATTATAGAAATTCTATTATGTATCATCTCATATATATATATATATATATATATATATATATATATATATATATATATATATATATATATATATATAATTCCTCCATGCTTGTAATATATATAATATCATATAACTACAATTCATAATATACATCGTAACAAAAATGCATAAATAAAAAATGAAAAGCTAATAAACTAAATTATACATTTATAAACAATACCTAATAGGTTAGTTCAAATTTACCTATTTTATTTCTTTGGGATTATGCTATTTTTCTTCTTTGAAAAGCGTCGCTAAGTTGGTGATGGCCTATTCTCCCTTTCTCCTTGAATTCCAAAATACAACAAATTATGCAACATTTATCACAAAATTATCACTTTCAATTAGTGTCATGCTCTCTCCTACTCAGTTTCCTTACAAATCAAAAATAGCATTTCCTTTAGCTAAACTTATTCATTTTGTAATGTTTTTAAAATTCCTTCTTTGTTGCATTGATTAGGGATCAATCCATTTGAGTTACCCCATCAAATCATCCAATTAAGCTTATTAGATGATTAGGTTGAATTATCCAATTCTATCTCAAAGTTTATCAAACTACTCATCAAATCGATCATTAGAGCATTTGATTAATCTACTCAATGATCCATCAGATGTCCAAATACCTTTTTGTCTATATTTTGTTCCAAAATTAGATTCTAAACCACATGAAAGTATTATTCTCATGTTCTTACAATGAAATATTACCTATTAATAATCTATAATTTATCTTATCTCTTTAATTTCCATTAACGCACCACTAAACATTCCAAAAATAAAATTTTCTATTAGATGGTTTAATTAAATCTTAATTGGAATAAATCTTTAGAAAATTTCAAAAAACACAACAAATATCAATCCTTCTTGATCTTCTCGTCCATATAGTAGTTAAAACTCTTTCCTTAATCCTTCCTCAAGCTCCTAACCACTCTTTCCTCCTGTAGCACCTAATTGTCCTTCCTTCACTTTCTTAGTTTCCTCTCTTTTTCCCTTCCAACTACAACTTACCATTTTTATTTCTTTTGTTTATTGTAGAGCCTCCTCCTCTTTGAGCTAAAATGGAAACAAAGGAAGTTGTTTCTCTCAATGTGCTTGTGATTCCTTTCTTCTATTATAAGTTATTATGGAACTTAAGCTTCCTTCCCTGTTATAGTTGCCTAATCTCTTTTAGACATACCTTAATTCTCTCTTTTTTTTCCAAAAATGATGCTTAATATTAAATAGCTCAAATCATTTCCTTCCAACATAAGATACTACTTATCTTAAATTACTTAAGGCTATTAAAGCAATGCAAAAGACTATCTTATTTTTATAACTCAAGGATCATTATAACTTCATCTTAATTCCTCTTGATGAGCTTAATCCAATCATATGCTCTTGTAACAGCCTCAGTGTTTCGTATGTTATTTTATTTTATTTGCTTAAACGAAAGAGCTCTGTGAGACGAATCCAACGATGTTTAATTTGTAATTTTCGGAGCTCTAATGAATAAATTATGAATTTTTGAAGATTTGGGATAAATTTGTAACGTAGAGGATAGATCTGTAATTTTTAAATATCGGCTTAGTTCAAATCCGATTGGTGGAGGATATATTTGCAAATATAAAATTAGAGGGGGTTTTCTGCAAAATGCGGTTCACGAACGTTCGATATAGTCGGTTTCGGCCGCGGCTATAAAAGCCGACTCTCCGCATTTGAAACGCGTTTCTGCGAACACGGCGGCGAGACACGAGGGTGAGGAATGGCGGCGAGGAATTTTCGTGATTTTCGGCACGCGACGACGGCGGTCAACGAAGGTGAGAATTTTATTTGCTTTGTTGTTTTTATAAGTTTTTCGGGGAGTGGCGATCAGTTGGCCGGCGAGAGACGTAAGAAATTTCGAAGTTTGCCGGCGAAATATTTCGGTTTCGCCGGATGCGAGAGAGAGAGAGAGAGAGAGAGAGAGAGAGGGCGGCGTGAACTGGTCCAGGCTTTGGACCGGGTTACGCTGCTGAACCGGATGCCGAGCGCGAGCGGTCCAGCAAGTCGAGCACGCTGTCCAGCGCGCCGAGCACGCCCGGTCCAGTGCCGAGAGAGCGCGGTCCAGCTCGCCGAGCGGACGGTCTAGCGACGGCGTAAGGAATTTGGGAATTTAGAAAAAGCAGTTTTGGAAAGCTGTTTGGAAAAGCTTTTAGAAAGTTTTTCTGCGTGGGCGGTTCAGCGACGAGCGTGGGCGGTCCAGCATAGACCGTGGCCGGTCCAACGCCTTTTGGGATTTATTTTGGGGTGTGTTTGGGAAAGCTTTTAGAAAGCAATTTTTGACTAATAAGCATATTTAAATTAATTATTTTTGTATTTTACGGGCTTGTAGGACATCAAGAAGAATCAGAAGTGAGTAAGACGGTTGGTACAGCAAATTCAGGTAGATAAATTCCTAACCCTGTGATGTAGCACAATATTATGTGTTTGTTTTACATGGTTTTCTTTCAGTTACATGGTGTTTTGGTTGTTCTATATGTTGATGTTTATTTTATTTGTATGACAACTAAAAAGGAAAGAAATAATATGGTACAATATGCTAAAGAAAGAGATGAAATAATATGACATGAAAGGACTTTTGATATGACATGGATTGATGTTTGGAAAATGACAAATAAAACAATGGGATTCCCAGAGAACATTATCCTCACCACTAGGCTCAACATGTGTTGCAGGGTATCGATCTTCGGATCAGATATCTGCCTAGTGTTTATATCAGGCTCAGCGTGTGTCGCAGGGTATCGATCTTCGGATCAGATATCTCCCTGGTATTATGTGCTATGACTCCATGATGATTTACACCAGGCTCAACATGTGTTGCAGGGTATGGTACCATACCTGCCTAGTGGCATTAGGCTCAACATGTGTTGCAGGGTATCGATCTTCGGATCAGATATCTGCCTAATGTTATGTGATTGGTTGGATGCTGGCTGGAGGTCATTTATTGATGATGATTGGATCCAGAGGATAATACGTCAAAGGGAATTGGGCCTGATAACAACACACTATATAAGGAATTGACATTCTTTTTGGTTTCCATTTGGCATTACCTTATATGTATGTATAACATTTATCTTTACTGTTAATGGTATTTGTTATGCCTTTTATTTCCTTGGTTAATTATGTAATTTATCTACTGAGATGTATAAAATCTCATTTAGTGCTTACATCACAGGTCATGAAATCACTACACCGAGAGATGGGAATGATACTACTACAAAAGAACCCTTTTCACGAGATGTGTAAAACAAAAAGAGGGTTTGGTGTGATTATTATAAAAACATGTTCGTGTTTATATATATATATATATTGTAAATATATGGAGTTTGTGTTTGTCTTACCGTCGGGTTCCCACCTTTGATAGTTTTTGGTTATTTGTCCTCACTCGATGTAACAGCTAAGCAAATTTATGATAATATTGTTATTTAAAGGTACTTGTTTAGGTGGGGGCTTAACAAGGTGGTATCAGAGCTTTGGTTTAACAATAGGTGGGAAATGAGAGTGAGGACACCAGCACAGCATATGCATTTGCATCTTTAGTGTTATTTCTCACATAGATATTAGTTGTTAAATAACTTATATGGTTTTGTAGGATTGCAATATCCTTTACATCATGGAAAGATCTGAATCTAGAAATATGGAAAAGGGAAAAGAAAGAGAGCAACAAGGAGATACCCAGTAGGAATTAGCGCAAACTTTAATCTCTTTGTTACGATCCATTGGAAGCACTAGTAGTCACAGAGAAGAAGCATCTATTGATTTTGTGGTTGACCAATTTCAGCGGATGCATCCTCCTACTTTTGCTGGGGATGAGGATCCTATGGTTGCTGAAAACTGGCTAGAACAAATGAATATTATCTTTGAAGGGATATCTTGCACAAATAATAGAAAAGTGGCTTTGGCAATTTTGGTACTCAAAGATACTGCTAGATTGTGGTGGAGTTCTCGACATCGACTTCGATTTTCTAGCCGACCAATGAAAGACATTTCTTGGGAAGACTTCACAAAAGAATTTGAGCAATGGTACATGCCTCTATCAATTAAAGCCAAAATGAGAGAGGAATTAAATAATCTCAGGCAAGGAAACTTGTCAGTTACTGCATATGAAATCAAATTCTCCCACCTGGCTAAATATGTGCCGGAGTTAGTAACACCTGAAGAACAAAGATGTTACATGTTTCGACGAGGCCTACGGGACGAAATTTGGGCAGCTTTAGTAGCAGTTCGAACAACAAACTATGTAGAGTTACTGGAGCATGCCCGCACGATTGAACTGGAACTCAGTTTGCTGGCAACTAGTAAAGAAGAAGAAAAGAAAAGATTCGATCTTCTAAAGTCTAAATTCAGATTCACAGGAAAAAGAGGTAGTTCTAGTTTTTCAAGAGTAGAAACTTTCCCTCATTCAAGATCTAATAGGTTCAGACCATATGAACCCAGCACTAGCAGAGCTAGTTGGAGTCCAGATGGAGTGAGTAGATGTGAGAAATGTGGAAGATGGCATATGGGAGAATGTAGATCATACTCGATCCGACCAATCAAATGCTACCACTGCCAAGAACTAGGGCATATTGCTCGAAATTATCCAAATTTAGAATTTAAATCTGTCAGTGCTTCCACTAGTGGAGTTAGAGATGATGCAAGTCGAGGTAGAGGCCGCGGATCTACGACGACTTCAGGTGCTGTGGTTAGAGGTGGAGCAACAAGAAGGGGAGGTCAGGCACGTATTTATTCGATCACTCAGCAAGATTCTCCACACTCTACTGATGTTATTATAGGTATGCTCGTGTTACACAAAATTTTTAATATACTCTTTGATTTTGGAGCCTCGTATTCTATTATATTCATTAATGCACACTATTGATATCATTATATAGGTATGTTAGTGTTTCACAACTTACCTGTTTCTGTACTTTTTGATTGTAGAGAATCATATTCTTTTATATCCATCACTGCATCAAGATGAATAAATGCCATATTACACTCCATGAAAGATCTATTAGTAGTCAAAATGCCGGATGGAAATAGTATTAGTGTAGAAAATTTTATTGAAGATGAGATAGACATCAGAGGAAAACAATTCTCAGTATTGCTACACATCTTACCTCTGATAGAATTTGACATAATCCTTGGCATGGATTGGTTGTGTGAACATAAAGTAAAAATAGATTGTTATGAAAAGAGGATTGAAATCCCAATCCTGGGAGAAGATAAAATAATCTATTTTGGCCAACGGAGAAAAATTCCTATCATAACTATAATCAAAGCTCAGAAACTATTGAAGAAAGGATATGCTGGATGTCTTGTCTCCATTGTGGACTTGGATAGACAATTTGGTCAACCCTCAGAAGTACCAATAGTTAAAGAATATTTGGATGTCTTCCCAGAGGAATTATCAAAGTTACCCCAAAATAGAGAAATTGAATTTGAAATTCAATTGATTCCTGGTGCTGAGCCAATTTCAAAATCTCCTTATCGTATGGCACCTGCTGAACTACAAGAAGTTAAAATACAACTACAAGAATTATTAGACAAAGGATTTATTAGGCCAAGTGTCTCCCCATGGGGGAGCACCTATCTTATTTGTGAAAAAGAAGGATGGTAGTCTTCGTATGTGCGTGGACTATCGAGAAATCAATAAAATCACCATCAAGAACAAATATCCTTTGCCTCAGATTGATGATTTGTTTGATCAGTTACATGGAGCAGTTGTATTTTCAAAAATTGATTTGCGATCTGGATATCATCAGTTAAAAATCAAGCAGGAAGATGTTCCAAAGACAGCTTTCAGAACCAGGTATGGACATTATGAATTCTTAGTACTACCTTTTGGGCTAACTAATGCACCAGCAACCTTTATGGATTTAATAAATCGAGTGTTCAAGAAATATTTGGACCACTTTATCATTGTCTTTATTGATGATATCTTGATTTATTCAAAATCCTTGGAAGAACATGGTACACATTTGCATTTAACACTACGGACTTTGAGAGAAAACCAATTATATGCCAAATTCTCGAAATGTGAGTTTTGGTTATCCAAAGTCATTTTCTCAGGACATGTTGTCAGTGCAGAAGAAATTTCTGTGGATCCACAAAAGATTTCAGCTATCATCGATTGGCCAAGACCCACAACAGTGATGGAGGTCAGAAGCTTCTTGGGATTAGCTGGATATTACAGGAAATTTGTCAAGGGTTTTTCTCAAATTGTCACACTGTTAACCAATTTAACACGGAAGACTACAAAATTTGAATGGGATGCAGCTTGTGAAAATAGCTTTCAAATACTGAAAGAGAAATTAACTACAGCTCCAATTCTAGACGTGCCAGAAGGAATAGAAGGTTATCAAATATACAGTGATGCCTCGTTGCAAGGGCTAGGCTGTGTATTGATGCAACATCACAAGGTAATTGCCTATGCGTCTAGACAGCTTAAAACACATGAAAAGAATTATCCTGTGCATGATTTGGAGTTAGCAGCTATCATTTTTGCCCTAAAAATTTGGAGACATTACTTATACGGAATTAAATGTATGATATTTACTGATCATCAGAGTTTAAAATATCTTTTCACTCAAAAGGAATTAAATTTTAGACAAAGAAGATAGTTGGAATTTATTAAAGATTATGATGTAGAAGTCACATATCATCCAAGTAAAGCAAATGTTGTGGCAGATGCTCTCAGTAGAAAGGCTAATGCTAATAGCTTATTAACTACTATCCCAGAAGAAAGGCAAGTGATCTTTGAGATGGACAAATTGCAATTGGAATATGAAATACAAAGAAATACAATGTTGCTAGCTCACTTATTTATAAGACCAGATTGGTTGATGTCAACTAAAGAAGACCAGGCTGAAGACCCAGAACTACAAAAGATAATCCAAAAGGTCCACGAAGAACAAGTCTCTGAATTTAAATTAGATCAGGATGGTCTACTTCGATTTCAAGATAGATTATGTATTCCAGCATATCAGCAACTCAAAGAATTACTACTAAAAAAAGCTCACAACTCTTGATATTCCATATATCTAAGAGAGAATAAAATGTATCAAGAGTTGAGACAACAATACTGGTGGCCAAGGTTAAAGAAAGATGTGGCTAATTGGGTTCAAAGGTGTTTAATTTGCCAGCAAGTCAAAGGAGAACAACAAAAGCCTGGAGGATTACTACAGTCATTACCAGTACCAGAATGGAAATGGGAGGAAGTGGCAATGGATTTTGTAGTTGGATTGCCAAGATCACCGGCAGGTCATGATGCAATTTGGGTGATTGTGGATAGGCTAACAAAAACTGCTCATTTTCTTGCTATAAAGACAACTTATTCTGCTGAAAAATTAGCTCAAGAATATGTAAAACAAATTGTCAAGTTGCATGGGATACTAAAAGTTATTATCTCTGATAGAGATCCTAAATTCACTTCTCACTTTTGAAAGAGTATACATCAAGCATTTGGTACAAGTTTAAAGTTTAGTACAGCCTTCCATCCTCAAACAGATGATCAATCAGAGAGAACTATAAAAACTTTGGAGGATTTACTACGACTTTGCATTTTAGATTTTGGAGGAGATTGGGAAAGTCACTTACCGCTGGTAGAATTTGTTTATAATAACAGTTATCAGTCTAGTATTGGAATGGCTCCATATGAAGCACTTTATGGTAGAAAATGTCAATCACCTTTATGCTGGAATGAAGGGAAGGAAAGAAGTTTGATGGGTCCTACATTTGTGGAAGAAGTAATTGAAAAAATCAAAACCATTCAAAGAAGAATGAAAGCAGCCCAGGACAGACAAAAGAAATACTATGATATCAAATATCAAATAGTAGAATTTCAAGAAGGAAAACATGTATTTATTAAAGTAAGTCCAACAAAAGGTATCATCAGGTTTGGAAAGGCAGGAAAATTAAAACCTAAATTCATTGGTCCTTTTCAAATACTAGAAAGGGTTGGACAAGTGGCATATCGGCTAGCTTTACCTCCTCAGTTTGTAGGAGTACATAATGTTTTTCATATTTCAGTGTTAAGAAGATACATTTCAGATCCCTCCCATATGGTGAGTTACATGGATCCAGACATCGAAATTCAGAAAGATTTGACTTATCCAGAAACACCAATAAGGATCCTTGATCGACAAGAGAAAAAGTTAAGAAATAAGGTTATTCCCATGGTTAAAGTCTTATGGCACGGTCAAACAGAAAGAAAAGCTACATGGGAAGTAGAAGCAGATATGATTACTCGGTAACCAGAACTGTTCTAAATTTCGAGACGAAATTTTTGTAAGGAGGGAAGATTGTAACAGCCTTAGTGTTTCGTATGTTATTTTATTTTATTTGCTTAAACGAAATAGCTCTGTGAGACTAATCCAACGATGTTTAATTTGTAATTTTAGGAGCTCTAATGAATAAATTATGAATTTTTGAAGATTTGGGATAAATTTGTAACGTAGAGGATAGATCTGTAATTTTTAAATGTCGGCTTAGTTCAAATCCGATTGGCGGAGGATATATTTGCAAATATAAAATTTAGAGGGGGTTTTCTATAAAATGCGGTTCACGAACGTTCGATTTAGTCGGTTTCGGCCGCGGCTATAAAAGCCGACTCTACGCGTTTGAAATGCGTTTCTGAGAACACGGCGGCGAGACACGACGGCGAGGCACAACGGCGAGGAATTTTCGTGATTTTCGGCACGCGACGACGGCGGTGAACGAAGGTGAGAATTTTATTTGCTTTGTTGTTTTTATAAGTTTTTCGGGGAGCGGCGGTCAGTTGGCCGGCGAGAGACGCAAGAAATTTCGAAGTTCGCCTGCGAAATATTTCGGTTTTACCGGACGCGAGAGAGAGAGAGAGAGGGCAGCGTGAACTGGTCCAGGCTTTGGACCGGGTTACGCTGCTGCACCGGATGCCGAGAGCGCGCGGTCCAGCACGTCGAGCACGCGGTCCAGCACTCCGAGCACGCCCGGTCCATCACCGAGAGCACATGGTCCAGCGCGTCGAGCGGGTGGTCCAGCGACGGCGTAAGGAATTTGGGAATTTAGAAAGCGCAGTTTTGGAAAGCTGTTTGGAAAAGCTTTTAGAAAGTTTTTCTGCACTGGCGGTCCAGCGCCTTTTGGGATTTATTTTGGGGTGTGTTTGGGAAAGCTTTTAGAAAGTAATTTTTGACTAATTAGCATATTTAAATTAATTATTTTTGTATTTTACGGGCTTGTAGGACATCAAGAAGAATCAGAAGTGAGTAAGACGGTTGGTACAGCAAATTCAGGTAGATAAATTCCTAACCCTGTGATGTAGCATAATATTATGTGTTTGTTTTATATGGTTTTTTTTTAGTTACATGGTGTTTTGGTTGTTCTATATGTTGATGTTTATTTTATTTGCATGACAACTAAAAAGGAAAGAAATAATATGGTACAATATGCTAAAGAAAGAGACGAAACAATATGACATGAAAGAACTTTTGATATGACATGGATTGATGTTTGGAAAATGACAAATAAAATAATGGGAATCCCAGAGAACATTATCCTCACCACTAGGCTCAGCATGTGTTGCAGGGTATCGATCTTCGGATCAGATATCTGCCTAGTGTTTATATCAGGCTCAGCGTGTGTCGCAGGGTATCGATCTTCGGATCAGATATCTGTCTGGTATTATGTGCTATGACTCCATGATGATTTACACCAGGCTCAGCATGTGTTGCAGGGTATGGTACCATACCTGCCTGGTGGCATTAGGCTCAGCATGTGTTGCAGGGTATCGATCTTCGGATCAGATATTTGCCTAATGTTATGTGATTGGTTGGATGCCGGCTGGAGGTCATTTATTGATGATGATTGGATCCAGAGGATAATGCATCAAAGGGAATTGGGCCCGATAACAAGACACTATATAAGGAATCGACATTCTTTATGGTTTCCATTTGGCATTACCTTATATGTATGTATGACATTCATCTTTACTGTTAATGGTATTTGTTATGCCTTTTATTTCCTTGGTTAATTATGTGAATTTATCTACTAAGATATATAAAATCTCATTTAGTGCTTACATCACAGGTCATGAAATCAATACACCGAGAGATAGGAATGATACTGCTACAAAAGAACCCTTTTCACGAGATGTGTAAAACAAAAAGAGGGTTTGATGTGCTTATTATAAAAACATGTTCGTGTTTATATATATATATTGTAAATATATGGAGTTAGTGTTTGTCTTACCGTCGGGTTCCCACCTTTGATAATTTTTGGTTATTTGTCCTCACTCGATGTAACAGCTAAGCAAATTTATGATAATATTGTTATTTAGAGGTACTTGTTTAGGTGGGGGCTTAACAGCTCTATTTCAATTTCAACACCAATTTACAAATTGGCACACTTTTCAGGTCTTAACTAAAAACTAATATTTTTTTTTGATGTATCAAATTTTTAAACTACCCACTCTTCTATATCAAATATAAATATTTATAATCTTATACACCTAAGTTTTTCATTTATGTACATTATACAAAATATAATTTGTAGAATGTTACAATTCTCTCCTACTTAGACATTTCACTCCAAAATTTAATATAAATTTGGATATTCTTTCATTTCCAATTTTACATCTCTTCTAATTTAATTTTATTAAATAACTTTAAGGATAGGAATCACTTTGTTTTTAAATACTTTATACCTTTTATCTAGATTCTAATTTTGTTTGCCTAATATCTCATATTTTGATAAATTTTAATTTGTTTCATATAATATCTAATGATATATGATGGATCAAAGATATATTTCATAATGAAGGGGTATGAAAATATCATGAATTCTAACAAACCATAAAAATAAAGCTACCCTATAGGCAATCTAATTGACTTTTTTGTAATTTAGAAAGGACCTATAGACTTGATTTTTGGCTTCCCTATTTTATCAAATCTAAAAATACCTTTTATAGGAAAAACATTTAGAACTACAAGCTTTTTCCAAAAATTTGACCTTTTTTTCTTGGAATCAAAGTATTTCGTTTGCTTAAGTATCCCTAACACTCATATAAGCTCTGATACCAAGTCTATCACACCTAATTTTTTTTAAAACCATGATGTAATCAAATCCAAGATCATAATGTCAAAATATACCTACAATTTATATTATAATTTAATCCAAAACCTTATCATGCTAAGAATCCTGAATCAACACACCACTCAAATATAATCAAATTTGAAGCATCATTGTGAATTTTTATCGAAGCATAATAAAAAACATATCAACAACTAACAAGTCCAAATAAATAGTTCAACATAACCAATGTTCAAATAAAACAATTAAAAGAAAATAAATATTTAATCTATTATTATTGATGATAAAATAAAGGTGATGAAACATCTAATCACTACATTAACTTTGAAATTTTCACTCAACTTTGAGCTTCTTAATCCTTTAAAAATATAAAGAGATGAGCTAAAAGGCTCAATAAGAAATCCTTAAATCATACTATAATACTAATATGCAATCTCTAATTAGTATGAATATAAAAACTAAATAAAATCATGTAAATAAATGGCATAATTTTTAACAAGCATAAGACATCATCATCAACCAGTTAAGTTGATATATATTATTATAATATGGCTAACCAAATACTTAGCATCCCTCCTTATTCATATCTCTTATTTAAGAGAATCATGATAAAGCCTAAAATCCTTATCACATCACATAATTTAGTACTCTATAAGATAATATTGACCACATTGATCATTCTTGTTGGGCTCTAAAAATCCTTAACAATCATATGCACTCTCTTTCACAACATAGCAAATTATGTAAATTTCCTATGAGACTAAATATGTAATTATTTCCTCATGAGAGTATTTACACAATGGCTTTTAGCTAATCTTAGAGGTTCAAACCACTTAATATGAAACTCCTTCTACAGGCTCAACCACTCACGTGTAACTATCTATTGGTCAAAAGAGTAAGATAACTAAGTTTTCTATCTCCTAAGTCAGCATGCATAATCAAAAGCTTTACTATATCTAATTTCTCAAAAATTTATCATGTAGCTTCTTATTAATTCTATTCTAACACTTTCTATTATTAGTTAGATTTTCTTAGTTTTTAATCTAATATGTAAAGGGTTATGATCATAAGTGGTAACTTAATAAGTCAAGTATTTCTTTTAAGCATAAATCTATTATCTAGGATTCTTTATACTTTGATTAAGTCAATCTGAGAATTCAATCTTAAGTCATTTTTTAATTATCTAAGATTACTATCTTCTAAATATCTTAAAGTTTTCATTAAATCATAATTCAACTAAGTATTTTTTTATCTCATTTTTCTTATATTTAGGCTTGCCATAATTTCATCTAAGACCATGCCTATCTAGTTTAACCTTAGTGTTTAGAAAGCCTTGGCTTTTGTCTGTAGGTCCATATATAACTTATTTCTATTACAACTAAGTTTGGGTTCACACAAGTATCACTAGTGGCCTTTATGCTTTCAAAGAAATCTTGAGTCACCATACTTATTCTAAGGCCTTTCTTAAGGTACTATACATCTTATAGATTTTCATTTAGGTTGTCAGCATGTGGAATAAGATCCTAAATAGGATCACTCATAGTCTGAATAAAAGAACCTAATCAACCTAAGGGTTTAACTTGTATCTTTATCTCTTTGTTTTCTTTGACAAAAACTAGCACATCCATAAGTTTTATTCGAAGAATGTTTACCATCATCCAAGGTATTAGTCAAGAGCTTAACAATCTAATGTTTAATTTATAATATTCATAAAGGTTCACCAAAAATGTTTTCTTAGCCAATCACTAAGACCTTTTATTATAGGCTCCATCTCCATAGATTATTCCTAAGCCTTTAAGCTTAATTCCAAGTCTAAGCTTCCCTTAATGTTAACTAAGGCTTTTTTTTCTTTAACTCCAAGTGCCTTTCAATGTTTTAGCGCTTAAGCTAATATTCTAATTATATCACATAGAATTTCTTTTATTTTTCATTCATGGTTTTGATAATAAAACATACATTTTTACCTTGTCATGATATAAAATAAAATTGTCATAATTGTTCAAGCAAACCTTAATGTCTCTTTTCCAATACATTTTAGAAAATACTTTCTTATGAAAAATACATCAAGTCTTGGTTCCACCCATTTCTTAGTTCATCATATCATAAAACTCTTGTTTAATCATGAATAAGAAGTTAATATTTCATTCAATCTACTTTGTTATACATCCTTTCTACTTAGAAACAGTAAGAATTGCATTTGGGACCTTAAATTCCAACAATATATAATAAGAAAATTATGTTATCTTAGCTAGGACATGAAGGTTAAATTTAACAAAATTTGCAACCCCATAGACTGCTAAATTTTCCTAGCCTTTATCATGATAATCCACACTTAATGTTTATATGCTTAGTTAATCAACAAAGCATAGAATTCATCATGATTTCAACTTATTTTGTATGATAATCTCTCAGTTAAGGGGTGTTTTACATTAACAATTTTCTATTATATATTCATCTTTCACATATATCTATAACTAAAGCTAAACATGCAACATAAAAGTATGGATTCTAATTTGCATTCATGGGTAAAATGTTCATACACATTTTTTGGCATGATTTCAATAGAAACATTACATGAGAAAGAATGCTAATTGACCCTATTACTAAATAAAACTCCCTTGGTCCTGGGTAGAAGGAATTGTAACATTCATAAGCAAGATTCATGAAGGAGAATGACTAATCGATTTCCAAGGTTCCACATGCATTTAACAAAGTACTCTATTTTTATCTTTTCTTAGATCTTAGATACATTTTTTGTATGAACTCAAGGGTCATCTTACCTATAAAAACTAGGTAGAGGACTTCTTCATATTAGATCTTTCCATGCCTTAAAGCTTGAACTCTCACCCTTCTTCCTCATTGCTTGTCCTTTTTTTCTTCTTGGTATCCTCTTGATTGGTCTCTCAAAATTTCCCTTTTATGGCTAGATTTTCTAAAACCCGTAAAAGAACATGTCAAGGGTTTACATAGCCTCAACCACACCTCCTTAAACCAAGGATTTACCTTAACTTAAACTTGTTTTGGTTTAAAGAGCCACTACTCATACTTTTTAACCAACCCTCTCTCATTCAACCTTTCTGTGGCCAACCAAATCAAACTCATAAATTAATGAATCTAATAAATTATATTTAATAGATATATTTAATATTTATCTTTCTTTCTTTTATATGTTTTTTCTTAAGATATTTTTAAATACATTACACATGCAATCTTTTTTTTTAATCCTCTTATCTTCGACCACCAACTCTTAATCTTTAAAGATCATATCCACATATTATCATGCACTCATAATTAGATAATAATGAGAATAAACACTAAGATTAATAATATAATTAAAAATTACAAGCTTAGTTTTAAGCATTAAGAACAATCAAGGCTCATGAAGTAACTAAAGTCTTATTATTCCATTATGCATTCAACTCTAGAATTTCAAATTTCAAAATTTAAAATTCAATTTATCCATATTTAAAATTCAAACATATTTGAATTTTAAATTTTAATTCACAAGAAAGTACATACCTCAATTAATTAATTTGTGATAATATAATCAAGAATGTTGGGTATAACATACATAATCAATCAAAACCTAATTTTCAACTAAACAATCAATGTCTTATATAATGCAAACTCTATCAAGTTAACATTATTAAGTTAGTATCAAATTCTTTTTCTTAATTGGCCATATTCTCTTAAACACATTTCTTAGCTCTACTTTTATTTCCATTAAGTTTAACTAATAATGCACTTTCTATATGTTATAATTTCATAGATAAAACATCACATATACACTAAGAAGTAAAAGTGTAAGATCCTCCACAATCAAATAATATTAATACTAGAAACTATTGAAACAATAAAATACTTAAAATAACCTTAGTGGAATAAGATGCATCCTACTATGATATGGCATAAAGTCTCAATTCACCACCTCTAACCTTAGTCTAGCCTTTGCCAACTCCCTCTAATATACTAGTAAATGCAAGTCCTTTGTTTGTACCTATCCCCACCTCTATGTCCATCTCTACCAGAGCTTGGAGGTATATAATCCACCTTAAATATACCTTCATCCTAATGACATACTATTTTTATATGACATGCCTGTCCACATGTTAAACATCACATGTCCACCAAGCTTATACCATATATGCTCATGAAATTTACCATATTTTTAACATTAAGGGGTCTTCTTATTATGTTCCATTTCTATTCTATTACTACAAACGATTGAGCTTACTTTTCTAATTCCAAATTTACTTAAATATATTTCTTCTTATACTCTTTTTGAAACTTTTTTAAAAGAAGTAATACTTCTAGATCCTAATGATTCTTTATAGTTTTCCTTTGAATATTTTTGGGATTTCAACTCTTGTTAGTCATATTCAATTACTCTAACATTTTTACCAACTCTATGTAATTAGATATTTTAAGAGTAATTAGAGTAAGCTTAATTGCATGCCTTAATCCTTTATAAAATAGAAAACATCTGCACCTTGTTGTACTAATCTAATGCATGTCTAAATAAAGTAGTAAATATCTACTCATACTTTGTAATGGATAGTTCAATTTAAACTAAACTTGAAAAATCCTCTCTCATCTTTTTCCTTGTAGACATAGAATACCACTTTTCAAAATCATCCTCAAATTCTTTATAAGAAATTTAGTTAACAAGTCTTCCTTGGTAATGAATCTAATGGCATGATTTCCACTAATCGTCAATAACATAATCCAAAAACAAGGAAAATAAAGGAAGTTTTTTGTCCTTAAAATAAGCCAAATAGTAAAGGTTATATTCATTTGCTTCACCCAAATCTAATCTTCCAATAAAATGAGGAGAATGCATACATTTGAGCTAGTCAATCACTTTATCTATAAAGAACCTTCCTTATATACTCTCATAAGTTGAAAAGAATATGTTGTCAACTAAACCAAAACATTCATATTAACTAATTCTTATTCTAACTCTTATTCTTCAACTTTTTCCATGTCCCCTTCTTGAATTTCACCTAAATTTAAAAATGTCTCAGACATAAATATTCTCATATCTTAATAAAATAATAGCTAATGAAAAATAGATATGCCATATGCTTGTTGTGTAAGTGTGCTCCCTCATAAAACCCATAAGCCTAACAAATTTGGCTCTAATTATGCCCTATCTTACCCCTCCTATTCTCTATACTAATAAAACATAAAATTACATCGACTAGGGTTAAATAAGAGTATAGACACATTATAAAAGACACAGATCTATCACTTGAGCACAAAATAATAATAAAACTTAATTTCAAAACCATTTTCATAAAGTAGATCAACATCGATACTAGCATGTGCATGCTTCCTAACTAAATCTCATTATTAGCATACCAAGTATAAAAATAATATACCAGATACAATACTACTCTAGATATCTATCTACAACAAATCATTTAGCACACATGCCTTTATAATTATAGTTTCCTTATATTATATGGCATGGCCTATAATATAAGCAAGGGAATGGGTTTTATAAAACTTAGAAAGCAAATTTCTATCTACAAGAAATTCTCATTACAAAATGATAATAATTAGTAATGAAAACAAGTAAAGTAATAAAGACATGACATCTTAACAATATTCATAACATATTATGAATGAATAACATGCTCTAAATCTTATATGTGTATAAAAAAATTTTATACTTTTCATATAATTGTAATATTTCCTTTTATAATCATACTTTGATCATTTTATCTATAATAAGTAATAAAATAAAATAAAGCAATAAAGACATGATATCTCAATAATACTTATAAGTAACTATTATGAATGAATGACATGCTCTAAGTCTTATATATTCATAATAAACATTTTTATACTTTTCTTATAATTGTAATATTTTCTTCCATAATCTTCAATCTTTCTTTCCTTTTTCATCAATCTCTCTCTCTAATGGTTTTCATTTTCTTAATATGAAGAGCACTACCTAAATTGCTATAATTCCATCTCTATATTAACTCATCTCATATCACTATCTCATTTCTATTTAGAATCTCATTATATCATATGATCTCACCTTATAGATGTATCATAACTAACTAATTATATCAAATATATCATATCCTCATTACATTTGGCTCTTCACAAAATACATGTTATAATTAACGAAGTCACAATCATATCATCGCTTCACATCATGTCTTTCACAAAGTACTAGCAATATTAAAAAAAATAAAGTAAATGATGTCATATCTTGACATAATCTATAACTATGCCCATAAAGTCCTACACTATGTATTATAAGGCAATCATATGTCATTATAGATATATTATAATTTCTTAAGAAATCTCATTTCATATCATTATATTCCTTAATGTTATATACATATCATAATGTTATCATATATAATGTGCACATGATGCTCATATAGCTCTCTCTTTAATTCTATTTACCTTTTATTTTGTCGTTCCTCTATTTCCTTATGTTCTAATAACTCTATCATATAACACTTATTTGTTTGTGTAGTTATCTTATGCTTATAACATATATAATATCACATTCCCAGTAATTAAGAATAATAAACATTAGAACACATGCATAAGTAAATAATGTCGTGCTAAGAAGCTCAATTACACATTTATAAGTGGCACCAACTTATATTTAATTTAATTTAAATTTTCCTACCTAATTACTTGGAGATTACTTTATTTCATTCTCACTTTTCCATTGAATTCCTACATTCAACAAAGTATGGAATATTCATCATAATTGGAACACTTTTATGTTAGTATCAAGGTATTTAATATACATTTTTCTTACAAAATAAAAAGCCACATTTTTATCAACTAAATATATTTATTTTGCAAAGTTCATATAATCCCCTCCACCGTTCACTACATGGATTGGACCATATGACTTACCCCATTAGACTGTGCAATCGAGCTTACTAGAAATTCCCATCATAAAGCTCACTAGACTAATCATATTGTTCATTTAATGAATCTAATAATTGACCCAACATATGCCAAAGGACCTTCTTATCTTTGTTTCAATGCCAAATTGGATTCCAAACTACATTTACATGGTATTTTCATGTCCTTACAATGCAATATTATTAGTTAACTATCTATAATTGATCTTATCTCATTAGTTTCCATTAAAGCATCACTTAAGATTCCAAAAACACTTCCTATGAAAATAATTTAGTTCAAGCCTACTAGGAATAAATATTTAGCAAAGCTATTGAAAAATAGAAGAAATGTCAAACTTGCTTGATCTTCTCAATCCTATAGTAATTCTTTTTCCAATCTTTTGTCAAGATCTTAGCCATTCTTTTCCAATTTAGCTCCTAATCCTCCTTCCTTTGTTTTCATGATTTCCACTATTTTACACCTTCCAATGAAAACTTATGTTTTTTTCTTTCTTTCTTTTTGTGTTGTCTCCTTCACCTTGAGTTTAAATGGAAATAAGGGAAGTAATAGCTCTTATTGTGCTAAGCATTTCTTTTGTTGTATCCTCAATGACGTCAATCACAAAACCAAGATGTGTAATATAATGTGTGGTTGAGATTTGTGCATATTTAGCTTTGAGATTTGAGAGATGTTGGTTAAAAATTAAATCAATGATTTAGATCTTGAAGAAGATGAACAATAATGAACTTTTCTCTTCATGTTTCAACTTTGAGATCATGAAACTCAAGATGCTCTCTATTGATTGATCAAACCATAAGGAGCTAAATTATATTATTCAAGGATTCAGTTAGCATGATTAACCTTTTTCTTTTAAGATTGTGAAACTCAGGATCATCACTTTATTTAATACATCATGTTTTAGAAAAATAAAAATATCATTTTACATTTCTTTGTGTCAAATCATGCATTAATAGATTAAAATTAAAGTTATAAAAATGTTAAGTTAGTTTGTCGCATAAGATAGCGCTCTTGTATAGTTTTTTTTGCAAATGTTGAAAATTAACTTTACCTTACTTTCATGTTGTAGAAAGCTTTCTTTGCATGCATGCATTCATTTTTACCTCTCACCTCTTGTGTTTTAGTTAAGGTTTACTATGTATGATTATTTCTTTCATAATAATGACAAATTTATTTACTTCAATTTTTATTTGAGTACTATATGTTGTATAGTATGAACATTCAGCTTCGTATATGTATGTTCTAATAACACTTAAGTTATTTTTCGTGCTTATAGTATGCCCTAATATGATCATTATGTTATAATAGTATGTTTTAATTTTGTTTGTTCTTTTGGTATCCTTTAATATGAAGATGTTGCATTGTACTTATACATGCTTGAATTATCACACTTCAATATCACACATATATAGTATATCATATAAATATGAAAACGTTTGAAATTTCACCAAGTACTAAGATGATTTGTGAATTCAACTAGAACAATTGGTGTCAAAATTATTAGTTTATATGCTTTTCAAATTCTTCATTATTGTACTAGTATTAAGAATTTTTGTGGATGTATAAGGACAATTTAAAATCAAGCTAATACATCAAATTTTGCATACTTTTGTCACTATCATACAAATACAATGGTATATATCAAATGAGTATGAAATGTATTCTAGTCAACTTAAGTTTAAGTAAAATTTCTTTTTTTTTTAATAGGAAAAATTTTAAATTTCTTTTTTTAAATTTTACTTAAGTTTAAGTAAAATTTCAATCATATAAGAATTCATAGTTTACGATCACAGTGCGCAACATTTTCTTGAGAGCTTTGTTATTGTAAAAATGTTTATTGTATGGTAGCAACATACATTCATATTATTATGATTAATATCAAAGCTTAAGCCCTGGTTTTAGTTTTGGAATCATACAATACAAGAGACATCTCAAACTTGTATGTTATATTATTTTAAGCCTTTCAGTGATAGTCATAATGTTTAATTATCAAGATGATCTTTGTATAAAATTTGTTACCATGAGACAAATTGTGAGATTTATATTTTCTTGTAAGACTAGAGACAAAGAAGCAAACAGTCCATTTCATTGTAATTCTTACTACAACAAAGGAATTAAGTTCCATTTCATTTACTATTCATTAATACTTATTTCAATTCAATAATTTAATTTACATTAGATTATGCCATAGAACTTGAAAGTGGATTTAAGATTTTAAAATTATGTAAAGCTAAATTATTAAAAGCTTTAATCCTATAATACTTTATTATTTTATTACTGTTTGATTTCTCTTCTAATAAAAGAATGTGGTTTTATTAGTGAAGTCTAGTCAAGTCAATTGGACGTTGACTTAGGCACTATTTAAGTAAAACCACCTAAAAATTTGTATCCACTCTTTACTTGCATGTTTCCTCTAACTTTACTTAATTTTGATTGTTGCAATTGTTCACAAAGTATAATCTTCAATCCAATTTTTGTTGAATCCAAACCATCATTTTCTTTAAGTACTAGTTATGTTCAAGATTATTAAAGCCTTAATTTTATTCACAAATTATTGAACTAGATTGAAGATTTTTAAGTTCTTCACATAAGTTTTCTTTTAACTATTCATAACATAATATAGTTCTCACTACTTTTAATTATCACTTCACATGTTTGTGTTTTTAGTTTGTTATTTTATTTTCAAGCTACTTCAATTAGAAGCCATGTTTATTTGAAGAAATTGTTTGCAAAAAGATATAAGCATTTAAATACGATAATGCATTCCCCTCTTGTAGCTTTTGCTTTTCATAGTTTATATCACCTTTTCCTTCCATAAGTTTAATTGAAATTATCTTAAGAATTAATCCCTTGCTACTTCTACATGCTTTAACATTACCTTACCCTAATTCTCTCTTTCTCTTAATGATCTATCTGTAAGATGTTCTCACTCCAAGCTCTCGACAATAGACCTTTTTTATAGCAACAATGAAAGTTAAAGCATAATAATAAGGAACGAAGGAAAAAAGAATGAAAAGATGGGTTTTTTCATAAGGAAATTGAATTCTCCAAAATATTTCCTTGAAAGAGTTCTCAATTATAGAGTTTTAAATTCTAAATTTTTGAGTTATAGAGTTCTAAATTCTAGAGCTTTGAATTACTTAAAGGGCCTAGCAGTATGCTAGCCACCTAACCATGCTAGGGCACTATTCATGCAAACAAATACTTTTCTTGTGTATAGCAAAGCCCAATGCATGCATTGAGCATGATGATAAAGTAAGTATACCTATTGCACTCATGCAAACTATGTATGCAATAGGTGGCCAACACACATGCTCCCCTGTGCCTTTACATCGATGCCTGAACTGAGCACTATAGTGCTCACTCTAATAATCTTGTGTTGAACTGTCGCAAGTGAGTGTGTATGTGGTTCTTGCTACATAGTGTTACTACTAAATTTTATTATTTTGTCACCTCTTTTGATTTTTTTCATAATATTTGGTCTTAGTTAACCAGGAATTAAGCTTCTGATCATAGGGCCTTTTTTCTAATTCGATTCCACTCAAATCTTCTTCTCAGAAATGATTCTTTGTAAGATCTAATTCTATCATCTTCATCAAAAGGTTGAGACTTCCATTGGTCTAATTAAGTGGATTCTTTAACTTTGTTACTATTTGTTGCTAGTAATACAAAACATCAGTAGGCATTTATTGTTTCCTTTACCTAGTCAAATCCTTTTGCCAATGCTTCTTTGTCTTGTGTGAGAAAGAAGTTTTGCCCATACTTCATAAATCAGTACTTTTGTGAGGCCTCACTCATCTTGGTCTTTCATTTGCCTTAACCCAACAGGGTATAAGAATTCATTATAAGGCCTCACTCAACTTGGTTTCAACTACTCTCCTAACCCGAGGCTTGCTAGGCCTACTTGGGCTTGGTCTACTCAAGTGCTTTACATTTAGGCACATGCTTGGGATGTGGCTTAAGAAAAAAAATTTCTTTTTAAATTATGAAAAAATTAATAATTTTTCTAATTTAATCAAAAATAATGATTGATCTAAAATTTAGTAAATATGTATAAGTAAAATTTAACCAAGAAAAAAAATTAAGGGATTGAAAAATATAATCTTACATGCTTCTTAATTCAAAAAGATAATTGAACAATCAGATACTTGAATAAGATTTGAATTTAATATAAATAAAGAAATATGTCTTATGATTAATAATAAATAAATTAATATTCTTTTCTATAACAAAAAGAAAACCTTTTTAAATTTGATGTGTATGTTTTTTATTTTGAATCTTGCTGAATACTCTAAGGTGCTTTAAAAATCACTAATTTGTCATCTTCAAAAGTATATGACTTATTTTTTATAAGTAAACCTATTTTATAATAAACAAATCTATTAGAATTAAATACTAAATATTTAAAGCTTGACTCATCAAACGCAAAGGTGACCTAACAAATCTCATAAGTATGGATTTTACAATATAATTTGATAAAAATATAGAGGCACCACTTCATAAATAATCTAATTAAAATAATCCTTAGTAATGAAAAATTTTAAATTATATTGTTTTTGTCTCCCACCTCAAAGACTTTATGAATTTATCTCAAGGAATAATCTCTTAAATGTATTGTAATCTCTTACTTTAACATATTCATAATATTTTTAAATATTAGAATTTTTTCCCTTCTAGTGTTGATGGTAGCATAGATAAGTTCTTTCTTCAGTTGAATTTTGATGATGAAAAGTTATTCTCTTTATTTTACTCTATGAGATATCTCTATTAGACTCACACAAGAGATAAATTTTTAGTAGCCTAAAAAAAAGATTTAATTACTTTTTTAGTCTCAACTATAATAAGTACTTTACATTCCTTAAATTTTTTTGGAAATAACTTAGGATGTAATTTTTAGCATTTTTGTCATGTGTTCTATCATGTTACATGATTATAATACTTCTAATTTCTACTAATAAAAGGAGTGTTGTTAAAGAATATTTGTTCTTTACTACCAATGTTTAGACTTATACTCAGATTTTTTTCATATTTTGTCTTTCTAGTTTTGTCCTTTTAAATTCATTTTTCTTTTCAATAACAATTGCAAATGTACTAACTAGCTTTATAAATTGAATAAAAAAAGATAATTTAGTATTAATAAGATATTATAGACTTATAATATACTTTGATAATATCTATATCTTATCGATCGATATTCTCAGATTCGCAACTTGTCATCAAAATTTGGTGTTATATTTCTCTACTATTAACCATTATCAATGTTGTAGACTATGCTGCTTTCTTCACCTTTTCTCTGTGTAATGGGAAAAATTTCTTATTGAAAATTTTTTAAGATTGCTCAATATTACTTCTATAGTTATATCAATTCTTAAGACAGTATTTCACTATGCTAACATATAACTTGTCATTTTTAATAGAGCATACACCACCTTATCTATTGATGAATAGTCATACAAAAAACTCAATCAATAAGTATTTCAATCAGATATCTAATTTTTCTACATCTATTATATAATCATATATTGGTAAATTAAGTATAACTATATCTTAAAAGGATATTATTGATTCCCATGCATTGAAAAGATAAGAGTGATGTCATCCTAATCTTAATCATTAATTATCTTATGATTACTACTTAATCAAAAATTTCAATTAAGAGCCTTTTTTTGTGAACTGTCTTTTGAATCCATCGCAAGAAATTGGGATTTTAATATCATCTCTATTAACACTTATATTTATTGGGTTAATAAGCTTACTTGTGCATTTATGCTCGATGGAATAGTTAACACAATCACCTCGATTGAAGGCTCTTAAATCTCTTAATTCTGTTTTATGGCCTGCACTTCAACAACATTTTTTTCACTCCTACCATCAATGTCAAATCAAAGCACTCTATTACAAACAATTATATGATCTGTTTGCGAAGTGATCTCACCTTGAGCCCTGAAGAACATACTTTCATTCTTTAGTAGCAATAACAAAGGTTAAAGTGTGATAATGATAAGGAGCGATGGAAGAAAAGAATAAAAAGTGGGATTTTTGCCAACAAAATATTAAATTTCCCATGAAGTATTGCTTTAAAGAGTTCTAAATTATAGCATTTTAAACTTTAGAATTCTAAATTACCTTACTCATCATTCTTATCCCTTTATATAAATAGTTAGAATAATATTTTATTATAAACATAATATTTTAATTTCTGCACAAAACATGTGGTTTTTTACAAATGAAAGATTTTATGCAAGTTCAGTAAATTCTAAACCCTAAAAAGCTTGGTAAGGCCCATGCACATGGCTCATATATGCTAAGACACCATTCATATGCATGAGTACTATTTCTATGCATGGATTAGCCCAACACATGCATTAGGCATGGAGATGAGGTAGTTTCACCTATCGTGCATACACAGATCATGAGCTGGTAGGTGGACGACATGTGTGGGAAGACTACGTGCAAGTAAGTAGGTGACTAACACTCAAGATTGTGTGCATTGCACGTGTGCTCATCCCCCATGATTGTGGGGGTATCTAATGCATTGTTCCTTCCCAAGTATGCACTTACGTCTTTACTTGCGGTGCCGACTAGTGCACTGCAGTGCAATGATTTTCAATGTTTTGTCACCTCTTATGATTTTTTCACAATATTTGGGTTTAATGAAACTAAAATTGAGTTCTTAAACACCTTAGATGATACTTATCCTTAAGCAAATCAAATCTCTTCCTTCCCTCATGAGCCATTGCACTCAAATTCTTGCTTATCATAAATTCCTTATGCAATTCAAGGCAATCCAAAAGAGTATCGTATCCTAATAGTAAACAAGAATTCCAACCATTCTTTTATTTTTTATTGCACTATTACTTTAAACTTTACATATTCATAACAAATTAAATAAATTTCCAAAAATTACAAAACAAATATTAGTACATTTACCTCAGTGAGTTTTATTCTATCATATGATTCATTTCAAGTTTTGCATCACTTTGTGAATTAGTGTATTTTCTAAGATACAACTAATATATTATTATTTTATTATAATGCATCAATTTTTGAAATACCAAGTTTATTACAATAAATAAAAATATTTACAAACTCATACACCTAAATTTCTTATTTACATGTATTATATAAAAAAACTTTTGGGATGTTGCAACTACTGTTATATATTTTGCATAATAACACTTCATTACATGTGAACTAATGCATCACTTGGGTCATACTACATGAAAGGTCATAATTTAATATAATAATATATAATATGTGGCATCATCAATAAGTACAAATAAAATATCATATGCACATTATAAATTTCATTCTTTTTTATTAAATTTTTTATTTTTTTAGAGTTCATCTTTTTAATCAAGTATTTGACTTATGGTGGTCAACTTCCTCTTGCATTTAATGCTCCTTGCTTAGTTTATCATGAATTTAGTGCCACATTATCTCTTTTCTTTACTTTTTCATTTTGACTTTTGAAAAAACTAATTTCTTTTCTTTTGACCTTTGAAACCAAGTAATAAAAGTAATTTAAAATCTTTATACTAAAATCATTTGAAACATAAAGTAAGTAATTTTGGAAAACGTTGATAATGAAATCAACTTTTCATTCAAAGTTTGAAAGCCAAAAATTTTGTATTTCTTTTAAAAACAAAGTTCCATACAACATAATAAAGGAGAAACTGAATACATGCCCATCTACTCAAATAAAATGAAATATTATCATAGTAGCTATACAACTAATAAGAAAAATATGCATCCCCTATGTCAAGACAAGATGGTCTTATCTTTTATTGCTCCTTGTAGCCCTATGATAAGCCTCATTTGGACCAAAATGTGTTAGGATAAAATAGGCTAAATCAATCATTACTAACTCAACAGTAAAACTATATAACATAAATATAAACCAAACAACTTTAGGTCAAACTAGATGTTAGGTCTATATCAAACAACAAATATATAAATATTAAAAGATATTATTTTTTTATTCATTTAAAACCCATGCTTCACTTTTAAGAAATTGATTAAATTTCTTTTATCCCTTTTTCACGTGTTATTTGTCATTTCACATTTCACTTTATGTTGAATCTAAATCTAGACCTTTTAACTTCTATTAAATCAAATTAGGTGTATCCAAACCATATTTTTTTGAATAGCCCTATTCACATCTCTTTGGCACTAGTCCTAAAGACATCTTATTTTAAGTAATGGTCATACTTTCGAAGACATTTTATTTCTAGATAACAAGTCACTTATTTTCAAAAACACTTGATTTTAGAAAATAAATTAGCCTTTTGAAATAATCATCGATAGCTCAAAATCTTGTTTAACCAAATGTACCAATATTTTCTCTTATAATGTCACTGTCATTTTCTTTTCAATTCAATTTAATAAAAAATATGTTAATCAAATTATTCCTTTCATCATAAATAATATAATTATATATATAGTATATAAATAAATTATTACAATATTATCATGCTCAAACAAATCAAATATCAAATCAACATAGCAATAATCATTACAAAGAAAAAATAATAAGCATCCTTAAAATAAATATTTTATATCATCTCCTAAGGCTTTATACCTCCAACAAGCATCAAACATTAAACATATTTATCATGATACAAAAACTACAGACCTTATTTTTGTTTGTAGTGATCATAACAAAATCAAATTTTGCAACTTGCACAATTTTCCTCCTCTTCTTGGGTGCTAAAATACCAAACCCAATTTTCTTATTTTGGTTTGCCTTTGCTCTCTACTCAAATTCTAATGAATTCTTTCCAAACTCTTGAAAGCATTTCCATCTTCTTTCTTCTTTTCTCCAATGCCCTTAACCAAATAAACCTTTTAAATTTCTCCAAAAATTCTTCTTAAGCCATGCCCTTCCCTCTTTTAAATGTAACTAATGTCTCTTTGTTTTCCCATGTTTTGAACTTTTTCTAACAATTATGTCTTTTTATATGGATGTCTCCTCACCTTCTTGGCACATAAATATGATAGTTTACTATCGATTAAACTCTCCTCCACAATAGTTTACCCAGTCGTCCATCATTCTAGATTTTAAAAACTTTTCAATTATATAGTATTGTAATGTTTGATCATTCACTTTGTATTATATGATGAGTGATATTTCTCTCTATTGATAATTAATCATACTAATTATATTTATATGATATTTTTAATCATACTTGTATTATCTATTTTAGTTTATTAAGCTAAAATTTCTCATTTATGTTATACTCTATGATGTTCATGTATGATTCTCTCAATTAAACCCTCTAATTTGATCATACTATATAATTTTCAAATATCATATGATACGATATATTTCTTCATACTCTAGTTTCACTACAATGTGTAATACTATACAATTACCTTATTTATATGCTAATATATATATATATATAAACTCTCATTAAAGTCATATTTATATGATTATCACAATCATATTATATTATTTGTTTTGAGTTTATTCATATGTTACTTTTTCCATCATATAGTATGATACCCATTATCACATTGTACTATGTGCTTAGTAAAGTTTTCTTATTCCACTTAATCGTAAAAATATAATCTTTTATTTTTATATTAAATGATCCATATCTTCTCTTATGGTCTTCTTATTATCATTGTGATAATTGACAATCTAATGAGGTATTAAACTTGTACACTATTTTTAATCGTACTGCATGATTATTTTTAAAATTTAAATATATTATCAAAAAAATCTAGAATAATATCTATAAAAATATACATAATTTAAACAGTGTTTTTATTTTCACAAATTTGAGATATTTTAATTTCTCTTATTTAAAGATCATTGATCAAGCATGAAATCATATGCATATACAATTATGATGTAATACCTCACATTTTTTTTCTTTATATTATGTTTAAATATTAGAATTTGAATTTAATATTTCAAATTTTGTTAAAAAAAGTATTTATGATGGAGTTTGTTGAAAGTAATTTATTATTATCATAATTTTTAAAGATCAATTAGATTTATTTTATAATATTAAAATATAATATATAAATATTTTACAGTCGTGCTATTTTATATCTTATTCCTTGCCTGATGCCATGCGAAGGGATTCGGGATTTCGAAACCAAAAAAAAAAAAAAAAAAAATAGGGCTTTTAGATCTAGCTTTTCGCGAGGGGTTCTGTGGTATTTTTCGCTTGTGTTCGGCCGAAGGAGGATTGAGGGCTCGAGTCATGACAGGAGGCGTGGTCTCATACGGATTCGGGAGTGAAGATCAGACAGGAGGTGGGGCTGCTAGTTGGGCTTCGAGGAGGTTGCCGGAATCTGACCTTGATCAGCAAGGCAAGCCCCAGCAACAAGTTTTTTTAGAGTTTGCTTTAGTTTTATCTTTTTCTTATGTGCTGGACTACGGCAATCGCCACTTGATCTTGAAGGGGCTAAGGAGGCTTTAAAGCAGCCAAGCAAGCAAGAAGGTATTAAGGAAGTTTTGATTTGTTGCTATCTTTTTTTTTGTAAGATCGTTGCTTAAGCTTGCTGCAGCGTTGTGAGGTGAAGCTTACGGCCTGTTTGCTTGCTATCTTTTTGTTTGCAAAGGACTCTTGGCTGCTGTAAGAAAAAAATAAGAGTGCTCTGAGGAAGGGGCAACTCGAGCAAGAAAGGGCCACTTGCAAGTTTGAAGGAAACCTTGAGGAATCCTTTGGAAAAGCTATCTAAACCGCTGCATGAACGAAACAATATTAAGGGTAAGCTTTTTTCTGGAAGTTTATTAAAGGTTTCTCCATATCCTGTGTTTTTACTTATTTAGTTGATGTACAGTTTATATGTAGTAAGGAATATCGTTCTAGGAAGAATTTGAAATTGAGTTTTAGTAGGTTTTTGGCCTCAAGTTTTGTTCAACATGATTTTGTTTTTCAATAAAATACTTTTTTTATTGCTAATTTTAATAAATATTTTTTTATAAATGTAATAGAATTAAGCTCGATTAAAGTAAATCTATATTCAAGTTTTTGCTTCAGATCATACTTGTTCGATCTAACTTAAGCATTGTGGAGTAATCTACATTGTAATGTTCTAGTTTGCATTAATGATATCCTCTGATATCCTCTGGCCGTCTTTGTTGGATTTATGTTAGTTGTTTCCAATCAGACATATGACTTGCCTTTGCATCAGTTATTCATTCATTCTTGTCTAGTGCGAAAATGTCTAAGTGCCCTTTAATCACGTTGAGCAGTATCGACATATTTGCTTTGTGCAAGTTTGATGGTCTCTTGTGTGGTACAATGGCCGTGTAAAATGAACAATAGCGATGGTTGTCAATGGTACAAGTCTAATAGTAAAAAAGTGAATCGTTACATCACGATGTTCCAATAGTCAGGCCATTTATCATACTAAGCTAAAGAAAAAGGTTGGCACAATAGTACTGCACGATGACTCCACATGTGGAGTCGATTATCATACTTGGACTTAGTTTCCTTTGGTGTTGCATTATTAATACAATAGTAATAAATCATGAGCAGCGAGAGATGGCCATAAATGTACTCAATCATAGCAGAGAACGAAGATATCGTCCAATTACGTTCATCTCCATGATTGAACAATAATGGATATTTCATAGACTACTTTACCCATATTCTTCTGATGTGATTCGAGAGTGCTACATGTAACTACCTAACATACCATATGAACAAATGTGACATATTGTATGATCTTTGGGTTAGTGTGAAGTTGCGATTCAATTAAATCTAGATCCTTAGCTATTGGTTGTATGTTGCTAGATTGTTACAATATGATATTAGAAATGTACAGACACAAGTTTGTAATGTGTATTACAACTCTTGTAATGTGTATTGATGGACGAATTCTACTCTTATTCAAAAAATCTTGGGTGGCTTATGAAAGATCTAGCATGATAATGTCCTAATATTATCTATAAAATTGTCTAATGAATACATCTAGTCTTGTAATGTTCTCTATCAAGTCACTCTTGTATTTGATAAGTCAAGTCTTAAATATTTAACATTTTATTCTAATATCTTTATTTAGTGTAAAATAGGTTACTAGTAAAGAACAAGTCATGTAAATTTAAATATGATAAATTAGTAGTTTTCAAAGTATGTTAGAGTGTTTAACAAACTTTAATGATTGAAGACATGCGTATCAATTTTGAAAAGATTTTTTTTGTTATGAATTAGAATTTATTTTATTGATTGTTAATCATAAGACATGTTTATTTATTCATATCTTTTTAAATTCTATTTGAATTATTTCTTGATTTTAGAAACATAGGATTTTATTTTTCAATCATTTAATCTTTTTAAATCTTACTTAAACATTTCCTTAATTTAAAAAATATAAGATTCTATTTTTTAATCATTCTTTTCTTGGTTAAATCATACTTATGAATCTTTATCAAATGTCATGTTAAATTAATGATTAAATTTTGATTAAATTAGAAAAAATATTTCTCTTAAATTTTCAAAATTAAAAAAAAAAGAAAAACAAATATCTTAAGCCACAACCCAATCATGGCTTAAGTATAAAGCACTTCGGTTGACCAAACCTAAGCATGCCTGAAAATCTCAGGTCAGGAGACCAACTAGAACGAGTTAGGCTCGATCATGGACAAGGTGCAGTCCTGAACCCATCTTAGGTAAGCTAGAAGATATGTTAAATCGGCTAAGATTTGTATGTAGTATTTCACAGGTAACTTAAGACCTGACATATAACCTGTATATCCTGCAAGTATACTTTTGGCCCAGGTGGTGAATTCCCAAGTGCACATGGGGGAGCCAACTCAATAGATCGGCTCGCATTATAAACTTACGAAAGATATTATAAAAAGCAAAATTATTTCATTGCCTGTAATGTGGAACTAAAAGTCTTCCACCACTTCACTCCTAAAGCTTGAACGAATTCTCGCCATCTGATTGTTGATCAAATGGCTATATTCTCCTCTATCTATAAGCTTTGCTTCGAACCTCCAATTAAACAACCAAGATCATGTCTGACTTAATCGAACGGCCTCGATTGTTTCCTCTTTTTGAAATGATCTATCTTATAACCAGATGGCCCAAATCTTTCCATATTAAATCCTACAACTGAGATTATTCTTGAATTTATCGTTGATCAATCCGATCCAGATCTAATTCAACTTGATCGGATGGCCCATATCTAATTTTTCTTGATCCAACCATCCATAACACACCCCCTTTTATAATATTTGGTCTCACGCTCTAGAACTTCTCCGATCAAATCCAACTACTCCAGCAGATCTTGTTTAATGGCTAATTCTCTTGCCATTATTTGAGCAGTTGCATAACTATTTTGAAAGAAATATTTTAAGCCATTTCAAAGATCTTTTTAAGCTGTTTGGCAACAGCTTTTGAAATTTCTTTTACTTGATTTTCTAATGACTATGATCAAACTTTTTCTATATCAGTTAAACCATTATGAAAAGAATGGCTAATGAACATAAACAAGATTTTAATATCTTAAGGATGCATTACGTGATATTTTATTGGTGTAAAACTTTCAAGACAACACATTACAACTTAATACTACTCTAAATTTCAAATTTTTTCAACTAAGCTTAACACTTCTAAGCTTTCATTTTCTTATTTTCTTCACAATTTTGAGTTCATTGTGTCTTGTTCTACTTTTCAACAAGCATAAGAAGTTTGTTTTTCATGATGATATGTTTCTTTACTTTATTTTTTTACCTTTTTGGGTTAGGTGGCCCAGGGGTAGAGCTTGTAAAAGATTGGGTTATAGTTGAACTTACAAAGCTAATAACTTAGATGTAAACTATAAAGAAAAATCTCATATAGATTGGAGGTGAATCACAAAAAAAAAAACTCAACTAGGTTAAAGGTGAGCCATAAAAAAAAATCTTGAGTAGGTTGCAGGTGGATCGTAACGAAAAACTTCAAATTGTAACTTTTTTAATAGTAGAGTTTTTCTCAACCTCAGTTGGAGGTGGACGTAAGTTTTAATTTGAATCAAACCATCTAAAAATTTTGGTGTATCATTTTTAATTTTAATTTTTATTATTCTTAATCATAAAAATTAAAAGTTAATATTTTAAAAAATAAATATAATCCAAAATTTAGTAAAAAAAAATTTAAAACCTACAAATCACCACATCCTCCCTCTTGTGAGATTCTCACATACTCATTTTACATCAATTGATATCAAAACAGTTTCTCTATAAAAGAGTTAAAGCATTATGATGATCATTTATTTGTGTGTAAATTAATTGTGCTATTAATTCTGATTATTTATTAATTTTGGTTCTTTATTAATATCAATTACAATATTTTCATTTTACTTTATTATCGAACTACTTGATTTTGGTAATGTAATTATTTTATTTAAGTGTTTAATGATGACTTCAAACAGTTGATTTTTGTGAAACTTTATGTGAAAGATTTTCATTATGTTGTCTTCCATTATTGAAGGGTGAAATTTTTTTATTTGAAAAATTATTTTTAAAAATTTTATTCAAAAAATTGATAATAATTTATGGGATCTCTTTATTCATTTTTTGCAATTTCTAAAAATAGAAGTAATAAATCAAGAATGTTAATTCAATTAAATGCTAAATGAATGAATTATTTATTTTATGCATTGTCTCAAGAAATTGGTATAATAATGCGTATGGTTATAATTTGTTTTGAAATGTAGGGATTAGATAGGTTGTATTGTGAGAATGAATCTCAAGATATTGATGACAACAAAAAGGAGATGAATCATAAAAAGAGAAATAGAAGAAAAAAAAAGAAAAGAAAGAAACTCAATTTAGGGATGAATCATGAAGATAAACTTGTATCAAATACTTTCAATTCTAGTCATGGGTCTTCTTTTGACTCTTGTGATGAAATATCAAATTATTTTAATAAATTAGTTATTGAGTATAAAAAATTAATTAACTTGTATGATGATTTTAAGAAAATTTTTGTCAAACATGAATATAATTGTGTGAACCAGTGATGCACTTAAAGAAAAAAGTATTTTTCTTAACTAATTAAGTTTATGCCTATATTTCAAATGTTTTATGTTTAAAAGTATCAAATAAAGAATATGAAAATGAATTGTTTAAGCATTTTATATATAATGATACTTAAAAATTAGAGAATGATAATTTAAGAAAAAAAGTTCTTTGTTTAAAGAAAGCTAGCTAAAATTGATTTACTTGAAAAAATACATGATCTAAAGTCCAAGTATGTTAATATATTTTCTCATGTATTTACTTGTAGTCATTCACATATATCTTTATTTAATACTTTATTCAATTATGTAAAAATGAGTAATAGTTACTTGAATGTTTCATATGTATTCAAACATATTTCATCTTACAATCATGTGACAAGAAACAAAATATATTTGTATGATAATTATAGATTAAAAATCATAATTATTTATTTCTTATTTACATAGATCTAATTATCATGTTAAATCTTATATTGAATGTAATTATTGTTTTAAATTTGAACATGTTATATTTGATTGTATAATTAAAAAATCCATAAATCTAAAAAATAATAGATATGTGTGGATTCCTAAGAGAACAAATTTTGAAATTTTTTTTGCAAAATCACAACATCCACACTCCATTACTATCAAACCTAAGATGATTTGGTTCCTAGATTTAGAACCTATGTAATTTTATAAGTGTCTTTATATTTTAAAACCAATAGAGACAAACCTTATTTTGTGAGTTTGTGGGACTCACTTGTAAAATGTTTGCGAGCTTATGTTAGAATGTCAAATCTTTTTAAACTTAATATTGATCAATATTGAGTACTTAGAACTTATTTGTCAATTATGTGATAATGTTATTTTATTAGTTTTAATACTCAATATTATAAAATTTTAAAAGATAATCAAGTATTATTAGTTTATAGTAGAAAAAAAATAACATTTATGTGATTAAGTTTGATCAATTAGAAACTAGCGAATTTGAATATCTAGTTACACATTCAAATGAGAACATTTTATGGCATAGAAGACTAGGTTACTTTGGTTATTTTACCCTAAAAAAAATAAGCAAGCTAGATATAAATATAGGTCCTCCCAAGCAAACAAGATTAATTAGAAAATATATAAACCATGCCAAAAAAAATGCAAGTGAAATCTTTTCTTAAATCTAAAAATGACCTAATTATTAATGAAATTTTAAAGATAATTTATTTTGGACACAAAAAACTTAAATCTAGGTGGAAAGAAACTTAAATTTGTGTTTGATATTGATCTTCTAAATTTATTAGAATTAAATTTTATAAGAATAAAAAGATGAGACCATTATAGATTTTATTGAATTGATTAGATAATTAAAAATATAAAATAATTTTAATTAATGATAATAAATTTTAAAAATAAATATCTATATGATAATTACAATGAATTAAAAATATGGCATCTATTTAGGAAAGTATATAAGAGTGTATATTAACAAAAGGGAGAAAGAAAACAACAATAACAATTATAAAAATAATTAATAAAAATTTTAATGATTAGATAAAGTACTTGATATAAAAGGGAGCATGTATTTTACATTTTTATTACCTTTTATCATGTATTAAATATATGTTTTTATTTGTTATATTTTTTCAAAATATATATGTCTTATCATCATCAAAAAAGAGATTGTCATATCACTTTTATATTTAATAAGTCAAGTCTTAAATATTTAGCATCTTGTTTTAATGAACTTATTCAATATGAATAGGTTTACTTGTAAAGAATAAACTATACATATTTAAAGATGATGAATTACTGGTCTTAAAAGTACTTTGAAGTATTCAACAAGCTTAAAAGATTGAAGATATGTACATCAATTTTGAAAATATTTTTTTTTGTTATGAATTAGAATATTAGTTTGTTGATTATTATTCATAACACTTTCTCATTCAAATTTTTCTTAAACTATTAATTGATTTTGGAAACATATGATTTCATTTTTCAATCATTTAAACTTTTTAAATCCTATTTAAACATTTTCTTGATTTAAGAAATATATGTTTCTATTTTTTAATCATTTTTTTCTTAGTTAAATCATATTTATAAATTTTTGTCAAATTTCTTATTATGTTAATAAAACTTCAGTTAAATTAGAAAAAAAATAATTCTCTTAAATTTTTATAATTAAAAAGAGAGAAAACAATTATCTTAAGCCACATCCTAAGTATGGCTCAAGTACAAAGCACTCGGGCTAACCAAACCCATGCAAGTCTGAAAGCCAATAGTCAAGAGACTAGATGGAACCAAGCCGTGTGAGGCCCGATCTTGGTTATGGTGTAATTCTGAAATTGGTTGGGGTAAGGCAGAGGACGTATCGAATCAGGTAAGATTCATATGTAATCCATGGTGGTGAAATCCCAAGTGCACAAGGGGAACTAGCCTCATGGTTTAACTTGCATTATAAACTTGCAAAAGATATTATAAAGAGCAAAACTATTTCATTACCTACAATGTAGGACTAAAATTCTTCTATCACCTCACTACCTAAAGCATGCACGAATTCTCACCATCTAATCATTGATCGAGTGGCTACAATCTCTCTTGCTTATAAGCTTTGCTTCGAAGCATCGGTTGGACAACCAAGATCATGTCTGACTTAATCAAACGGCTTTGATTGTTTCCTCCTTTTGAAATAATCTATCTTAAAATCGGATGGCCCAAATCTCTTCATATTTAATCCTACAACTAATATCATTCTTGTCTTTATCATTGGTGAATCGAACGATCCAGATTTAATCCGACTTGAACGGATAATCCAGATCTAATCCATCTTGATTCAATCATCCAAAACTCATCCTCTTTTATAGCCTTTGATCTGAGAGTCTAGAACCTCTCTGATCGGATCCAACTCCAGTAGTTCCCACCTAACTTCTAATTCCCTAATTGTTATTTGAGCTGTTGTGTAACTATTTTGAAAGAATGTTTTTAAGTCATTTGGAAGATCTTTTTAAATTATTTGGTAGCAACTTTTGAAATTATTTTTGATTTTCTAACGATTATGATCGAATTTTTTCTATATAAACCAAACCATCATCAATGAAATGAATAATGAATATAAATAAGATTTTAATTCTCAAAGAAATACTATGTGAAATTATGCTAGTATAAAATTCTTCTAACAACACATTATGGCTTCATATTATTTCAAATTCTAAGTTCTTGATAATTTTAATACTTTTAAGTTTTAATTTTTTTTATTTTTTTTCATAATTCTAAGCTCATTGTATCTTGCTCTACTTATTAATAGGTATAAAAAGTTGTATATTATTCATGGACATATTTTTTCTTGTTGTATTTTTTTTTTTGAGTTAGGTGGCCCAACATTTGCAAAAGTTGAGTTCAGTTTGATCTCGTAAAAAATCGAGTTAGGGTTAAGCTAGCAAAAGTCTTGGGTATAGTTGAACCCTCAAAAACTAATAAGTTAGAAGTAAACCATAAAAAAAATCTCAAATAGGTTGAAAGTTAATCATAAGAAAAAATCTCAAGTAGGTTGAAAATAAATCATATGAAAAAACTTCAAATAGATTGAAAGTGAATCAAGAATAAAAATCTTAAATTGGAGGTGAACCATAAAGAAAAATCTCAAGCCATACTTAGATACTCAAAATGATTAACATCGTAATACAAAACATTTGGGCCATTGCAAGAAATGCTTCACTTAATAGAGCCAAAATGCTCATACAATGACACAATTAAACTTTTAACTCTATTAGAACCAATGATGAAAGCATCTAAGCTATCTCTCACAAATTGGGGCTTTAATACACACAACCAATCAAATTAGATATGGATTATGTGAAGTGAGCAACTAGTTGTTGACATTATCTACAACTTAGATCAATCAATGCTCATTAAGGTAAATCAATGGAACATTGATTAGGTTGTATAGTTTTCTATTACATGAGCAAAACATACTAGAAATCAAATAGTCATTATGGTCAGAACTAAAACACCATTAGCACATCTCACTAGACAAAAGTTTGTTGGTGCATGGGGCCCTGCTAACCAAGATGCAAAAGCAATTGAAGACTTTCAATCCTTTATTGAGAACTCAATTAATTTAATCATAAGTACTTGAAAGCCCCTCTACTTGTCTTAGCAAAAGAAATGGGACTCTTATTTGGAAGATTCGTCTTTCCTTGTGGATATTCTACTTCTAGAAGAAAGTTCTTTTGTAAGATCCACTTACACACATACTTTAGCAATATGTGGCCTTGACACTATGGCATTTGCCATGTCAAGTTTGAGCAAAGTGCCAATGGTCGTGGCACATGAAGAGAGGGCTATTTTGTTAAACAAATGCAATGGTAAGTGTTCAAAAGCCACCCATATCAGAATAACTGAGAGTTTGATATTGTGTTAAAAATTGGGAAACCACTTGAATGACTACATCAAAAAGTCAACAATACTCATATTTTCTTTATCTAGCAAAATGGGTAGTTATCTTCTTGTCCAACATGCTTTAGGAAGGTTTTAAAGCTAGAAAGTTTGAATTTCTATGCAACTATAACAATACGAGGAAGGCCACCTTGAGGAATCCTTTGGAAAAGTTATTTGAGCTGCATGTATAAAGCGATATAGATAACTATTTAATTAGACATGCAGAAGTACCTTAATCTATTTAGTTGTCATTAGTTAAAACTTTTCTCATAGATGCGATTTCAAATCATATAGAGATTCTTATGGGCATTACAAAATTTATTGTACCTATATGATTTTCTTATCAAACATGTAAAATATGTTCACTTAGTTGAAAATGTAATGGTACAAATGTGTCTGATTTGTACGATTTATATAATCATATTATATGATGTTTTTAACAATATAACAACGTTCACTGAATAGTCATCATAGAATGCAATGTACTTTAAGTAAATCAACATGTCATCAAACACCTCATCAAAGGTGATCAATTTTTCTTATCTATCGCCTTAGTTTAACATAATAGTCGCACTTGTACAATACGTAGCTAAAACCTATAATGACTATTTCATTTGTTTTGGGAATGTAATTTAACTATCATAACTTTTTTAATTACACATCTTATTTTATAGTATAAATAAAAATGTAAATGTAAGAAAAAGTTGATGATCTAATTGTAAAATCATTTGGAAGTGAAAAATGAATCAAACATGCTATATACTTATGAGTGGAGATCTTTTTTCATCATGCTAATGATTTCAATACTTTTCTTATTTACATTCTTTCAAACATTACATCAAGATATTCATATTGATTGGTAATATCCTTTTATAGAATTAAGACCTTATGTCATATGATTTATTCAAGTGAAAGTATAATTTCTTTTAAGTTTGATTTGTTTAAGTGCTATAAAAATTATATAATTATGTTGATTTTTTATAAGGTATACTCTTACCAACTTTGTA